>RJWJ010012416.1:0-42072 GCA_004363605.1 Indri indri | reverse complement strand
AGGCGTGATTCCCCAAGACACAGACTCCAAGGCAGAGATTTGCATGCAGGAAGATCGTTAAGGAGTGCCCTTGGGAACACCGAGGAGGCAGGATGGACAGAGGGGATGTCGAGATGCAGTGCAGTTCCAGCGGAGGCCTCAGCCCATCCCATGGGGAGTGTGGAGCTGGGATGGCACCTCAGTTGTCCCGAATGGAGGGAAGAGATTTGCCTTTACACCACTCCCTTTTCGACCAGTTACTGCTGCCAGGACAGGAGTATAGCCTCGGGTGAAGCAGCTCCCTGACGCTGAGAGCAATGCCCGGAGAGGAGCTGGGCTCTGAGCTGTCAGCAGCCACCATTCCTAGCAACCAGGGGAAACATAGCTGACACTCACAAGGGGACTCTGGGTGATGCAACATGGCATCCAGTACCCCAGCTGCATTTATGACTCTTATATGACAGTTTTAGCAGAATAAGGTTTAGATTTTCTGTTAAAATGAGAATAGGGAGGCTGCCTACCTCAGAGGGTTGGAGGATTACAAGATATAAAAGGCTTAAAGTGTATGTTTAGATACGTGGCCATGACACACTCAGTAAATGTGACTAGCACAGGCAGAATCCGAGCACCACCTTCCTTCTCTGCTGCGCCATCGCCTCTCGCCTGCAATGCTGTAGTAAGCTCGTAACTGGGCTCCTGGTTTTCACCTCTCCTGGGGACAGGGGATGTTCCACCCACAGCAGTCCCCAGCTCAGAAGGCTCCAGCAGCCTCACCTCACTCACAGGGAAAGTCAGATCTGCTGTGGTGGACTCCAAGTGGCCCTACCCCACCTGTCCCCGCACGTCCCTGGGCCACCTCCTGGTGCTCTTCCTGCTCACTCCACTCCAGCCATGTCGGGCTCCATGCACACGCCAGTCCCGCCACTTTCCTCTCTGACAGGTTCTTCACTCTGTTCCTTCCTCCCAGGACGCCTTCCCCCTCGCCTAAATGGCTGCCTCCCTCAAGTCCTTCAGCCCTCCTCACACGTGCAGTCCTCTCGGTGAGGCCTCCCTGTCCACGCTACTTAGAATTGCAAGCTCTGCCAGTATACCCTATTAAAAGGAGCAGCCTTACAAAATTAACAGGAAAATACCTAATCCCTCAGTTTCCCCGGTAATGTTAAAGATCAATCCTATGAGTTCCCTCAGTAACAAGTACCCTGCAGGAGTTCTGTTTTGCACAACTTCTGAAAAGAGCTGAATGGACTGAAAAAGAGATGTAAAGGTCTCTCTTTCAAAATGTTTTCTCAAGAATCTGCTTTTACGGAGTTCCTGAGGAAATAGCAGAAGAAGGAGCTACAGCCTCAACCAGATCTCCAGGACAGAGTCACACCTCCTGCGATAATCCCTTCTCCGAGGAAAGGCAGCAAACCAACTCTTGGACTTTGACATCCTTGCAGTTTTGGGTATCTACCTGCTGCTGCTTTTGTTATCAACTTACAACCATCCCTATTTTTTGTCCCCCTTAAAATCAGCGAGCCACTTGGCCTCACTGCTGGCACCCCCTTCTCTTTCTTTGGGATGTCACGCCTGTCTCCCTGCTCTCTTCCCCTCAATTCTCTCTCTCTCATTCTCGCTGTCCTTCTACAGGATAAAATAAGCTTTTAACTTTTATATATTAATCTCCGAGTGAGAAATCTTTCTGCACCTGTGCGTGAGCACCTACCAGGCTTTCCACCCTAACACCTGTTCCCCTTCTGTGCTTCGTTTCTCTCCAGTGCATTTCTCACCCTCTACTATAGGTACCTATTGTTTTGCTAACTGTCTGTGTTCTTCCACTAAATGGCAAACCCCTGGAGAGCAGAAATCTTTGTCCATATCCCCAGCAAGGAGGACAGTGCCAGGAACATGGTGCTTAGTAAATATTTGTCAAATGAAGCAATACTACACGTAAACATCATAAACAACATAAATCCAAGATCACGCACCTTCCTTCATAGTACTCATAAAATAAAAGAGAGAGAGAGAGAAACAAAATCACACACCTGGTAAGTCTCCCATGGCCCCAAATCCGGTTATTCTTCCACTCCACCAAAGCCGTTTCCTATCCATCCTGTCACAAAAACCAAAGTTCACCGCGGTCACCCCAAGCCTCTGAGAAAGGTGAATTATGGTCACCATATCTATTTAAAAGAGTAGAGTAGAATTTAATTCAGTAAATTTTCTAACTTCTAGAAGTAAATTCTCAGGAATCAGGACAATTCGGCCTTTTAAAATGACTCATTTCCGAAGGACATCCGAGAGCCAGGGTTTTATTCTACTTAGTCTTGGAAAATCATCAGGGTGGAGTCCTTCTGGATCACTGTTGGAGGTTAGCCATTGTGCGAGGTCAGATAATTTAGTTGGCCCTTTGTAGGACAGCGTGTCACATTTCCCTTAATTGCATTTGAGGTTTTCTTCCCCAGAGTTATCTACAATGGATCAGAAGGGGTGCACTGCAAAAAGAAGGTGGCAAGACTTATTTGCTAGGTATTAATGGCAATTTCAAACAATCAAAGAAGCAGACCAATACAATTATCAGCCCTCCCCAAGTACAATTTAGTGATATGATTCAAATTTTATAACATGAAGGAACCAGGCACTTACAATATACCAGAAACTAATATGGTTGAAAATACATTGTCAACTTCTGAAATGAAGTTTACTTTGTGAATTTTTTAGTCCAGTGAAATGAAAGTTTTATGGTGGAATATTTTTCCCAGTCGTGTTTGTCTTGTGGATTCTGTTTTTCTCAACAGGAAATAGAAAATAAACATCTGACCTTAGCATAGTTAACCTCAAATAAATTAATGTGTGGAATGAAAATCAGACTAATAAATCAGGGTGTGTATACTCTGAAAGGAAATTGCAAACTGGAGCACGTGATTCAAAATTCTTTGAACAATGAAATGCCTTATAAGGTACTCGGATGATGAAACATTAACAGCATCTTTAACTTTTGAACAGAGTGTACACAATTTAAAGTAAATGACTGAAATACAATATAAAACCAAGCTTTGGTCCTATACAGCTTATGTATATGTATCTTTAGTTGAGGTTAAAGCTTAAGAGGAGTAGATGGAGAGCATGTATGCACATCTTATACACTTACTGAGTGCTGTTGATTTTAAATAGCTTTCCATAGTACTGTGCTTTTTGGAGATATCATGATTATTTTATACAGCAGAAGACAAATTTTTCCAGTGAATAACAATCTCAATAGCCAAGCTTCCTGGGTATTGAGTTTACTTCATTTCTGGCACCAAAAACTAGTTCCTATAAGATCATAGTTGAATGAATTAGCCAAAGAAACAAAAAGGAGAAAGTATTGCAAATAGAAGCTCTAATTTGTAGCAGTATATTTATTTGCTGAATTTTGAATGACAAATGAACTTTAAAAACATAGATTTACAAGAACCATCTGCCTTCTTAACACTTGAGAACACAAGCACTTCTGAGATGTCTTGTTTTCCTAATCAGTTCTCAACTGTAAAATAGTATAATAATTCCACTTGAGGAATTTTGAAGGTTAAATTAGACAATGTATGAGAAAGCAGTTTAAAATGTAAAGCACCATGAACACATCCTAGGTCCTTTTGGACCCATTTTCTTTTGTTCCTGCCTTCCGTTTTTTCCTTAGACGACTGTTCCTTCCCAGTGACTTTTTCCTATTAACATGTCGGTGTTCATTCTTCAAAAGGTAGATGACTGGAAATGGAGGGAATAATGTACTTGACTGCCTACTTTATAAATTCTACTTAAGGAAATGCCACTCGATAAAAATTAAGAACTGCTAAAATGCTTTAAATGGATGTTATGTTTATCAAGAACCTAAACAATCCAATACTTGGGAAAAAACTCTCTTCGGCTCATAGAACTGTATCGCTATACCTAGATTTCTTTTTTAAAGACAAAAAGATGAGCTTCCTTGTACCACAGAATTATTTGACAAAATAACACATTATCTGTAATATTAAAAATTAAACTCATAGAAATAAAAATAAAAACATAGCAAGAGAATCCCCATAAACATTATAATACTGTGAGAAAGAAAAATCCAGTGACTGTTCTTAAAAACAAGGCCTGGGAAAAATAGGCCTGAAAAATCATGACTCCGTCCCAGTTTAATGAATCTTTTGCTGAGGTTTTTTGGATGGGGAATGGAATCACCAGCAAGGCTTTCGTAAAATAAACCTATAGAAGTCAAAGTCAAGATGGACTTAATTTATTCTGACAATTGATGTAGTAACATAGACAACTCTTAAATTATTCATCTTTCCAATAAAAGATTCCCCTCCTGGAGACCTCAGGATTGAATTAGACCCAAACTAATTCAAACACAAGTTTATTTAAAAAGTAAACCCAAAAAATGAATTTTGTCCTTGCAAAGGTCTGCAGTAAATAGAAGAATATATGTTTTAAGAAAATATTTACATCTATATAAATGTTTTTAGATATTTTTCCTGACCTGGTTGTTAAGAATCGTTTTGATGAAATTCAACTTTGTTTCATAAATAATGCAGTGCTTGCTTTTGATTATGTGAACCTAGCGAGATACCCAGTGAGAGAAAGGATATTGGTAGCAGACCCTTGCTATTTCCAGGAATAAGCAATATCTACACATTTTCCAGGTGGAGGACTGTGCTTGGTAGCAGAATTAGTAAGTTGCTCTAAATACTCTTGGGTAACATAGAGCCACTTCCCTGGCAATAACCGGCCATGACGTCCTCTTCTCCTGAGCACAAGGTGTATTAAAAGCCTTTTGTTTCGTAGTGCTTCTATTTCTTTGTCTTCACTGCCCTTCACACTGCTTGTTTATGTTTATGAGAGTTTAGGGTGGACTTGTATTCTGTTTCTGACTTGGAAAAAAAAAAAAAGAGAGAAAATCACTTCTGTAGTCCGTGACCTTTGAAGTACATGACTGTTTATTTAAATGGTGTTAGGATCATGAGTGACTATAAAGTCTGTGAGGTTGGGCTGAGAACCATATGGAGCAGACAGGCACCTTCACCTAGGCAAGCCCATTGTGGACGGTCTTATTGAATGTAGACTGTTCTTTTCCTTAGTGTTTTCGCCTCGGGTGTTTATTTTGTGGATTCCAAAGCCTAAAGAGATAAGGAAAAGAGAAAGTTTTAAGAAATGACCTCTTCTGAGATAAAAGAAGGGACGTGTTACAAATACGTTTTTTGTTACTGCTTGTCATAAAGGAAACAAGGAGCCCGGAAGTTGCCCTCACTATGTTCACTAAACAGCCCTTAAATTGTTCGGAGGTCAGAATGCTTTGCTTAACTTCAAAAACAAAAACAAAAGCTTCTTTGGAAGTATTCGAGTCCTGGCTGCGATGTGCTCTGCCTGCAACCACTTCCAAAAAGCAGCCCGGGACGTTTTTCTGGACGTGGAGTGAATGGACAGGTACATGATCATTTTTTGCCACTCATCGCAGCTCTCATATCCTCTGCCAAGCACTCATCTGCCAGGAACTGTGAGGTTGGGTGTGAAAGGACTAGCACTGGGGACCCTAAAGTTGTCTTTGCTAATTAAAGGTGATCCGAGAGTAGCAAACAACATCTCCTGTGCTGGCTCTAAATATGTCTCTCCCAACAGCCTCCAAAGCTGCTGTGAATAACTAGGGCTTTCAGGCTTTGGGAGAATATAATATCCATTTGAATTGATTCTATCCCTTGTCAGTCAAGAGGCACATTACGAAGTGACTTTCAAGAGACACTAGGTCTGAGGGATGTTCATAGCTATTCTGGAAGGAAGGAAGGAAGGGTCAAATAAACTTAAGGAACTCTGGGCTGAGCAAAACCAAAAAAGCTGTGCAGCTTGTCTTCCTTGTCCTTCTTTTAATAGGAATCCTTTCTGTCTTTGATCTTCTTAGGAGGTGCAGAACAGTGGTGGGCAAGCATAGCATTTGATTGTCAAGAGACTTGACAAGCACAGATCCTGTTTTTATTACTTGGGCCTTGTCTTGGCATTTCTACATTAAAAGCCAGCTCCACAGGCTTATTTAACGTACTCTGGCTGACAGAGATGAAGCAAACCTATTAGACTGCTAAAACGTCTACTCTAAATGTATCAGAAACAACTCAATTATGTAGCCATGCTGATTTGGCTTCTTTACAGTTTTGAGTTAAGGAAATAAATTAATTCCTTTCCTACCTCAATCAGCATAAATTTGGTTTACTGATGTACACCCCATCATTTGCTTTTGGACATGGGGAATGCTGTCTTGTACTTCAATGTACATTATTTAATTTTTCATTTCTAAGTGTTCCAAGTCCTCAAGATTTTCAGTCTGAGAACTATATCAGGGCAGTTGGAGCCAAATTGCAGTAGGAGCTGGGAAATGAGATAAAATGGAAAAAAGATTTGAGATGGAGAGGCATTTTAGAGATAAGGTTTATTTTATGAGTGGGTGGCTCACGCCAGTAATCCTAGCACTCTTAGAGGTAGGCCGAGGCAGGAGGATTGCTTGAGGCCAGGAGTTCAAGACCAGCCTGTGCAAGAGTGAGACCCCGTCTCTACAAAAAACAGAAAAATTACCCGAGCGTGCTGGCACAAGCCTGTAGTCCCAGCCACTTGGGAGGCTGAGGCAGGAGGATCACTTGAGCCCAGAAGTTTGAGGTTGCAGTGAGCTGTGATGACTCCACTGCACTCAAGCCGGAGCAACAGAGCGAGACTCTGTCTCAAAAAAAGATAGTTTATTTTTATGTGGAGACATCATACATCATCCTTTCTCAGTTATACTATTAAATAATGCTCTAATCCAAAGATGTTTATGAAGACCCCTTACTAAATGATCTCTCAACATCTGATAAATAGTGGCCCTGTGCAGGCTGGTCAGCAGTGCTGCCAGCCAGAAACTCAGCGCCCAGACAAGGAGGGTTTTCTATCACAGGAAGTTGAATATAATCCTAGGCTCCAAAGGACTAAAATTTATTTAACACTAGTAGTTTTGCACACTATTTATTCTTATACTATTTGAGGATTTTTTTTTTTAATTTTAATAGATTTAGGGGGTACAAATTGAATTCTGTTACATGTATATATTGTATAGTGGTGGAATCTGGGCTTTTGGTATATGTATCAGCCAAGTTGTATACATTGGATCCCATTGAGGGTTATTATTTATACCACTAAATGGCAAATATATGTTTCCCTGCTGTATTTCTATACCTTCAGCTGCAAAAATAGTTGACCGGTAAGATTTGACACAGGCAAATCATTCAAGTAAAGGAAGAATTCGGTGTTTCATTTTGGTTCTGGCATACCTGGGCAGCAGGGGGTGGGGGAAGAACAAGCGTGTTGTGCCCAACTTAGAAGTTTTTGAAGCATCGCAGCTTAATGTTTCTGACTTTTCAGGTTGTATCCGCGCCATGCAAGTGCCCTAAATAACCTTGGAACGCTGACAAGGGACACAGCAGAGGCAAAGATGTACTATCAGAGGGCTCTCCAGCTACATCCACAGCACAACCGGGCTCTTTTTAATCTGGGCAATCTCCTTAAGTAAGTGGAACATTTACCCTTGAGCAGGCGGCCTTGTGATTTCAAGAAACCCTTTCCTTCTCAACACTCATTTGATTGTGCTGCTGTTGGTTGAGGCAGGAGGATTGCTTGAGTCCCCAGGAGTCTGAGATTACAGTGAGCTATGATGAGGCCACTGCACTCTAGTCTGGGTGACAGAATGAGACCCTGTCTCAAAAAAAAAAAAAAAAGGAAGACTTTATACATATGCTAGAACACAAAATTAAGGGAACACTACACAAAAATGAATAAGTGCCAAGAAAAGACAATGAAATAAAGTGAAAGAAATAAAGTACAAATCAAAACTAAATAAACTTAATTTTTAAATTATTGTAGATAACATTGATAAAACTGAATAAAAACAGAATGATGAAAAACAACTGAGAATGAAGAAGTGTGCCACTGTGCCAAAAAAAAATATTTTGTAAAAGGAAGCTCCCTTTAAAAATAATAAATCAAAATGTGAGGAAAATTGGTTCTATTTATTGTATATAGCTAAATATAGGTCGACATGATGCTCTTATTTTACTCTACTACTTTTATGAGCACTTATTTCTTTATGTGAAGTTTGAAAGACTCATGTTTTGAAGTCATTGTTGTATCTGTATATGTCCTACTTAGAGTCCAAATAACTTTATGGCTGTATAAATCCTGTCAATGAATGCCTTTTGGGGTACCTGGATTATATAGTACTGGTTCCAAAAATAATACAGATGAGTATTTTTTCCAAAGAAGCCAAATATAATGGCTACAAAATAACATATATTGTTAAAAATGCTATTCTGCAGATGTGATCATAATATTATGCTGAATGCAGCTGTACTTGAAAATAAAGGAAGATATTCTTTTGTGTCATCTTGCCAAGACCTGAGCAAAAGATGGATATTCTAGCCTTCCTTTTTCACTTCACATCTTATTACCACTAACGTCTTGAATTAGTATGTGTGAGTTAAAAATACAAGAAAGTATATTTTGAAACTTGGCAATGGCTACTTCATAGAAAGAGGACTTATTGGGTAACCAACATGGGATTTTTTTCTCTCTCAGTAAAAATCAATTCTTGATGATTATCCAAATCAGCAACAATGCCTTACATTTGTATAAGATTTTGCAGTTTTCCTAGTGCCTTATTTTAATGACACCCTTCCAATAAGTCTTCATAGTGAATAGGAAGGAGGAGAAGGCAAGGTCCTGAAGTCAGGTGCCATGGCCAGAGTCCTCCTTGCTTGCCTTCTGTTCCTTCCCAGCACACACAGAGCAGAGTGGCTGTGTCTCAGTGGAGTTCAGTCTTAGAGTCTGGCAGATTAAAATAATGATAGCAGCTAACATGTGTGTAATACTTTCCATTTTACTTTTTAAAATATTCATTTTTTAATCATTAGAACAGTCTGAGAGGTATTACCATCCTCATCCCCATTTTACAGGTAAGGAAAACCAGATTCAGAAGTTTTATCTGGCCTTGGCCTGGGCTGTGGCTGACCCAGGATTGAACCCCTGCCCTTGGACTCTTGCCCTGTTCACGTCCCATTACCCGTGCTGCCCAAATAGCTCTCCAGTCCAAAAACTATATAATATTGAACTATTTAATGGCATATGATAGCCTTTTGGGAGAAAGGGCCATCATCCTAACTGTCTTTCTTAAGAAACGGTAAAGTTGGTTTACATCACCCTGAGATTGCATTGCTAAGTGACAGAGCAAGGTGACCCTGAAAACAGCAAGGCTAATCTACATTTAGATAACTCTGAGCTTTACTTCTACTTACCGTAATACATTTCTAAGCCAGTAGCAATGGGTCAAAAGCAAGAAGAGGATAAGAATATTTTATTTGGTTTGACTTGATCTGTTTTACTGTTTATTTAAGATTTACACCTTATTTCTGTATTGAGTTAACTTTCAAGATATCACAGTTAACTAGGCCACAGCCTAGAGCCACACTGCCCAACAGAAATATGACGGCCATACGTGTAATTTAAATTTTTTAGGTAGCCATATTCTGAAACATAAAAAAGTGAAATTAATTTTAATAATAGATTTTATTTAACCCCAATATATCCAAATCATTATTTTAATATGGATTTAATATTAAAACTTAATTTTTAAAATTTAATATGTAAAAAATAAAAAATATTAATAAGATGGGATACACTCTTTTTTTTTAAAAAAACTAACTCTTTGGAATCCAGTGTATGCTTTCCATGCACAGCACATCTCAGACCAGCCATATGTCAGGTGTTCAATAGCCACATGTGATTAGTGGCTACTGTATTGGACAGCACAGATGTTTATTAATAACCTTGAGAGAAATATGAGTCTTTGTCCAGGCCACAAGCTCTAAATAAGATGTGACTGTGTCAGAGAATTCAAGCAATCTTATAGCAACTCATTTGAATTCTTGGAATTATGTGGCAGACAGCTTTAGACACATTCATAGCAGTTGACTTTGCTGAGTGTTATCCAAATATATTTGGCCTCTTTCATGACCATTTCACTGGACTTTGAAGCTAATCTCCTGTGATTCTGTGCAGCATATTTACAATGTGAGAGGTTGATAAGGAACAGCTTTCTTAATTTATATTAATTATTGTTGGCTTTGCTTTGAACCTGAAATGTTAAAAAAGAGAGAGAGAGAAAGAAAATAGGCAAGATTAGCATAAACTTTTTATGGCTAACACAGTGGAAATCCCTGATGGCACAAGAGAATGTAATAGAATATTTAGATTCAGGGTATGGGAAAATATTTCTGTGAATGCCTTGGTTAAAATAGCTCCTGGTGTTTGTTACTAAAAGGGAATATGAAAAGAACTTCATAAAGAATCATGTCATCCCTCCTTCATTGCCAAAACTACATTCTAGTCACATTATAGGATATGAGTGCTATATGGGTGTTACAATAAATCTTATAATCAAAACTCAGAGGAAAATGTAATAGAATGTCCAATAACTGAACTATATGGAAGATGAATTTGATAACAGCATACATTTGATTTTCTTTAGTCTGATTTTTTAGAAATTGAATTTCTAGAGAATATTAGGACCCAGAAAGAAGGGTGTCCATCCATTTGCATTGCTGTAAAGGAATGCCAGAGACTGGGGAATTTGTAAAGAAAAGAGGTTTATTTGGCTCATGATCCTGAGGTCTGGAAAAGTTCAAGACTGGGCACCTGGTGAGGGCCTCAGGCAGCTTCCACTCATTGCAGAAGGTGAAGAGGAGCTGGTGTGTGCCGAGATCACGTGGTGAGAGGGAGGAAATGAGAGGAAGGGAAGGAGGTGACAGGCTCTTTTTAACAACCAGCTCTCCCGGGAGCTAATAGAGCAAGAACTCATGACCAAGAGGAGGACGCCACGCCATTCAGGAGGGATCCACCCCCGTGACCAAAACATCTCCCGTTAGGCCCCCCTCTAACATTGGGGGTCAAATTTCAACATGAGATTTGGAGGGGACAAACATTCAAACTATAGCAAAGAGTAGCCATTATCTTTCAAATAAATTTTAATGTCAGGAATTTATTTCTCCATAGCTTCAGCACTAGCCTCACGATGTTTTATTTTATAAAAAGGAAGTTTATACATTCAAGGTAGCAGTTCTCTCCTTCTCTGCTTTTCAGCTGAAGCCCCAGAGAGTACACAGTGCCAGTCCCACAAATAAAGAAAGCTTCCGAGGTCCTTCCTACAATGTTACTATATCAGCTTTGGGTGGGCTAGTTCTGCACCCTCCTTCTGGAGTGAAATCCGACTCCCCACCACCGCCAGCCCCACAGTGACCTTTTTGTAACCAGGTTCTTTCCACCTTTACTTTTCTCTAGTCCCAAGCCCATTACACTTGCTCCCTACTCATCTTTGTCCAGCTCATGCTTGTCTCTCCAGCTCTCTGTCATCATCACTGCCGTCTCTCAAGCTTCTGACCTTGACCTCTTACTTCTGCCCACCTTTCCCTTTCCCCGACTCGCTCACTCCCACTGACCCTTTGAAGGGGTTGTGATTATGGCCTGTCATCTCCTCATTCTTCTCTGTGCTCCGTTGTCTTCTTTTAAGACCTTAGTATCGATGAACCCTCCACCATTAGTGTTATTTTCCTCTCATCCCTGCCGCCCGTGCTCTTGGCCAGTCTTAGAATCTTTGTTCCTTCTGATTTTCACATTCATACTGTATAATCCCATCTCGGATGTATCTGATATATTTCAGTAACGCATGTGACATCAACCTAGGCTCTTCCACACCTCGACCATCATTTACCTGCCTGACCAGGCCAACCCAAGGTACCCCACTGCCTGTATTTTGCTTCCCTAGACCAGTATTTCTCAACTTTTGACTTCTTCATTATTACCCTCCACCCCATTAGGACCCTTTTTAGATATTTTGTCTAAATGTGCTGTCCCCGATTAAGTACTCAAGGATAAGAATTGTTAGGGAGAGTTGAGCTTTGAGAGACCACAAACCATTGTAATGACTAAGATTATTTGTCACCACCACCACCCCAAAAAGCAATTTTCAATTCTGTGGAGAATGTGTGTGTTAGCCTGGACCTTTGTCCAATTTATCAAGTGCTGGAGGAGAAAAACACAAATCTGTGTTCAATGGGATCCTTACAAAACTCTGAAGAGAGCATCTTGGAAAAAACAAATCAGGATCAGCGGTAAGAGCTGTTAAAGATTCATCCCATGTGGTTTTACTTATTTATTCTTTTTTATTTCAGCATATTACACGGGTACAAATGTTTAGGTTACATATATTGCCTTTGCCCCACCCAAGTCAGAGCTTCAAGCGTGTTGATCCCCCAGACGGTGCGCACCACACGCATTAGGTGTGAATATACCCATCCCCTGCTTCCCCCTCCCACCTGCTTGACACCCAGTGAATGTTATTACTATATGTGCACCTACGTGTTGATCAGTTAATACTAATTTGATGGTGAGTACATGTGGTGCTTGGTTTTCCATTTTTGTGATACTTCACTTTGGAGAATGGGCTCCAGCTCTATCCAGGATAGTACAAGAGGTGCTAGAACACCATTGTTTTTTGTGGCTGAGTAGAACTCCATGGTATACATATACCACATTTTATTAATCCACTCTTGTATTGATGGGCACTTGGGTAGTTGCCACATCTTTGCAATTGTGAATTGTGCTGCTGTAAACATTCGAGTGCAGATGTCTTTTTTATAGAATGTCTTTATACTACCTCCTATTACCCTAATGCGTGAATCCTTTGTGCCCCTCCTCAGTGCCCTGTGCACACACCCAGAAGATGACATCATCCCTTACTTTTATTAAGGACATTCAAGTCATTCAAGGTGAATTATTACAGCTTTCCTTCTTCCTACCTCAAAATTTCCTGCAGACTCCCTCCTCTTTGACTCTTCTATGGGAGGAAGAATTATCTTGCCTCCTTCATGAATCCAGTGTTTGCACCTGTGTTTTTGTTTTTTTTAATTGAGGCCTAACTAACATGAAATAAAATGTACAAATCTTAAACGCTCAGTGCAGTGTCTTGACAATTTTATACACTCTTGTAATTACCCCCAAAATAACAGAGAATTTGCATCAGCCCAGAAAGACCCCCTCATATCCCTTTTAAGTCAATGTCCCCCTCCCATGAGGCAATCACTGTTCTGATTTTTCACCATAAATTAGTTTGGCCTAGAACTTCATTTAAAGGTGATCATTTAATATGTACTTTTTTGGCATCTGGATATTTTTGTTTAGCATAATTTTTTGAGTCATATCCATTTTGTTACATACTATGTTTTTTATTGCTAAGTAGTATTTTGTCATATTAATATGCTATAATTGGTTTATTCATTTTCCTGTGGGTGGATGCTTGGTTTGTTTATAGGTTTGGGTTATTATGAATAAGGCTGTTGTGAATATTTATGTTTCAATCTTTGTATGTCCGTTTTTCTTGGGTAAATATATAGGAATAGAATTGTGGGTAAATGTTTCCTTAATGTTTTAAGAAGTTATCAAACAGTTCTCCAAATTGTACCATTTTTCACTCCATCAGCAATGGCAAGAGATCCATTTGTTCCATATCCTTGTTAACATTTGGTGGTGTTAGTCTTTTTTATTTTAGCCATTAGTAGTCATTAGTGTAAAATCCACATGTGGTCTTGGTTCTATTTCTCTCTCTTATGTCTTCAAATTCTGTTCATTCCACAACTTCAGGATACCCCAAACTCTCCTGGGGAATCTTTCTCTATTGAGGGCCACCTGAGAAATTCATTGAATTGTATACACATGTGGAGTCCAAACATCTTAGCATTCAGAACTTTCCATAATCTCACCACTTTCCTCCTCATTTTCCACTGCTCCCAAACAGTGTGAACCCCTATCCCAGCCAGACTGACCACTTGTCAGTGTATGGGAAATACTAACCTGCCAAACTACATTTGAGAGAATGTTACTGAGGTTTTAAATTGAGAACTTTTCTAGTTCTTTCAAGATGTGGTTTCATTTCTGCTTTATCATCTTATAGTCAGTATCTGTCCAAAACTGAATTATCCAGGAAATGATGAGAATGTTTACCTACTTCCCCAAGATTTGGTGGTTACTTGTGTATAAACAGATTGCTAATTGTTAAAATATTTTTGTGAGTATCTCTCCCCCAACACAACTCTACTCATCCATACTGTGATTACTAATGAGTTGAGCTTGAGTTGTTTGAAGTCTATCATGTGGTTTGCAAGGAAAGTACCCTTTCCTCAGTCTTTCCTTTTGCTGTGACGGCTGCAATAAACACTGCTGAGGCCAGGGGACAGACCTACCCAGGAAGTGCTGTGGGTGGGAGCAAGGTTTGAGGGATCCCCTGGTTTTATTTACATTCTCTTGAAGGAATTGGAATGTCATCATTTTCTTTCCTACCATAAATATTTCTAACAGAGGATAATTAAGGGGCCGGACTGTTTTGTAAGTACAAAAGTCTTCAGTAGTTTCCCCTGAACTAGTATTTTCCTAATCCCTTCACCCCTATAAGCTTTCCTGGATTCATTTGTAGTCTAGTTCCCTTAAGTTCCTGTGCTGGGGAATGACCTGGAATGATTCAAGATATAGGTGCAAGAGGAATAATTTTTTTTTTTTAGATGTGGGGTCTCACTATGTTGCCCAAGCTGGAGTGCAGTGGCTATTCACAGGCATGATCACAGTGCACTACAGCCTTGAATTCCTGGGCTCAAGCGATCCTCCCACCTCAGCCTCCCGAGTAGCTGGGACTACAGTTCAGTGAAAAATAGGAGAAATGTGTGTAATCATTAGAACTTTCTGTCTGCACACATTGTCTTACTTTAGGGTACCAAGCATCTTAACTTTTTATCTTCAACTCAGTAGATCAACTTTGCCCAGACACAGAGGCTAAATTTGGTATATAGGTTATTAGAGATGACCAAAAGGCTTTCAAATCTAAAAATGCTTTATATAGGCCAGGAACAAAAACAGAAGGGACAGAAAGAGAAATATGCATGTTTTCCGTGTTACCCTGGCCCACCCCTGCCTGTGGCCCCCAAGGTCTGTCCCAGGAAGCACCACGGGAGGCATAGCTGGCCTGCGAGGCTCCTTCCCTACTTGGTGTCTCCTCACCAATTGTGCCAGCCTCCCCTCCAGTTGTACCTTCCTCAAGCAGAGCCTGGTCTCCCTGCCTGGTTCTCGCATGCTGTGCCACTCGTCTGCTGGGCAGCATTGCAGGGCTCTCTGCACTAGCCCTTCCGGCCACCCTCCTCCTTCAAGTGAAAGGAACAACAGTCACTGACACTTGAAGGGCGGTTGGCACAGCACCTCCTCGTGTCTCATGAGGCTGTCCACTCTGGGTGGTTAGAGGACAGGCCCCATCACTCTCCCGTGACAGACAGGGAGTCCGGCTAGGAGAAGGCCCTGTGCCGGGAAGCTGCCAAGGGCACGGTCTGAAGCCAGAGCCTTCCATTGCACCACGCTGCTGCCACACTGCCCCCTGTGCTCTCTCCTCAGGTCTAGCAGCTGGGAGAGCTTAGTGCGTTTGCAGCCCAGCTGTCCCGCATATTAGTGTGTGACCTTGGGAAAACGGTTTTATCTTGCAGTGCCTCCAACTGCTCATGTATAAAGCGGAGGTAATACTAGTAACTACGTCTTTCAAGAGTACTCAATACAGGAATACATGTTAAGTCCTTAAGATAAGACCTAGTACCCACTAAAGATGAAGTAGGTTTTAGCTATTAAATATTATTATTATTAGCCCAGGGACGTAATTTCTTCCAATTTGAAGCTCTGGTTCTTGGTGTAAAGCTAATAATGAGTCAGAAGTAGATAATGTATTTTCTACATTGAACAGCTTTAGACAATTTCAACCTTCCTGAGACAAGAGATGGGGACAAGTGATCCTGTAGAGCTCTCTAGTTGCAAGAATCTGTGGTTTTAACTATGACTACAGTTAGTCTCTTAACTGAATGTAAATAAAAGAAACCGGAGAAGAACCTCAACATCCCCTTTCTCTCCAGAGGCAGTACTTACATTATAACAGCATCCTGCCTTTGCTGAGAAATCCATCACTGAGGCTTCTTGGAGAAATTCCAGTGGGGAATCTGGCTGGAGAGTAGGGAAGGAGCAAGTGGAGCTAACATTTATCGCATCTCCCTGTGTGCCAGGCACTCTGCTAAGCACACCACCTGTGCTCATTTATTCCACCCTTCCAGGAGCCCAGAGAGGCAGAGGTTAAGAAGGTTAAGAGGCGCATTTCACTTTGGCCAATGAGGCTCCTAGACGTGAAGCATCAAACCCATCATTCAGCTGGTGAGGGCAGAGCTGGATGTAAACAGCCATCAGCCTGAGCCTAAAACCAGGGTCGTGCATTAAACTGCATCATGAAAGCGTCCCTTTAGCTATGGGGTAAATGAACTCTGGCTAGATCAAGATATTCTCAGCCGCCTTCTCTTCCAGGTCCCAACCTGGGAGCATTGTTTTATGTTTTCCCTCAATCCTGAAGGGCCTTAGCATATATATTGGCATGCGCTTTGAAGTGACTGCTGGCTTGGGACTAGTTTCCCCCTTGCCTGCCTCATGTACTCAGGGCACAGAGCTGTCTGGGCATGTGCAGGAGCAAGGCTGGGTGGGGCAGGCGTCCTGCTGGGTGCAGAGCAGTGACATCACTGAGCTGCGATGAAGACATCTAGAGCCGTTCCAAAGGAACGAAGGAGAGGGCTTGAGGACTAACATTTCCTGGGACCTACTGGGTCCCAGTCCCTGCGCAAGGTCTTTATGTGAGCTGTGTCTCCACTTCTGCGGCTGTATGGCTAGACAGGGTCAGAACTTTCATCTTTCCATTCCTCAGTTTCTGGAACAAGTGATATACTCTTTGAATTTTAACTATGAATATGATTTTAAATGAAAAAAATCATTTTTTTAATTCTTTGCCACCACATGATATGAATCCATATCCTCCAGACTGTTGTGTGTGTGGCTCCTATAAAAAGTCAAACAGAAAAATTAGGATGAACCCCAGTCAACCAGATGCGGTATTTCCATTGTATTGCCCAGATGTGTTCAGTAAACTTGAACCTAAAGGAAGCTACAGAGTATAATCCAATTTTCTTTTCTTTCCATAAAGGAAGATAGTAGAGCCATAGAAAAATGTGTGCTCTGGAATGATCATCTCAGCCAGACGTTTACAATTTGACTTTCACTATTCAGCTTTTTAGAAGAGCTGGTAAAATCTGTCTCCTTCCTCCCTCAAAAAAAAAAAAAAAAACCATGATCTTTTTCATTTGCGAGAGGCATCATTTTTGGATCCAACAACAACAAACACCTCAACAAAGAAGTAGTAATTAAGAAGGCTGCCTAGCATTCCAGGTTCACACTGTGGTTGATGAGAATGTTACTGCTGCCAACTGGATCGCCAAATCCATTTATTTCTGTTACTGGCATTTCCTGAATTCTCCCCCAAATGTCAATACTCTTCCAAAGCAAGCATCTGCTTTCAGTTTAAATCAATGTGTCATAAGATTTTAGACAGGAATCCAGAAAGTTTTCTAAATTGACAAATTTAACCAGTCCTTAATTACTGAAAGAAAATGTGGCGAAACCTTATTTGCTTTTGCTAAATATCTGTCGTTGAGACAGAGCCAGGAGAGTGAGATGGTGCGAATGTTTTTACTTAACACACAGGAAAAACGGTCCCACTGCTGTAGAACCAAAATTCCCTATGAAACTACAAGTGTTTAATGGCAAAATTTGTACATGTTGAACGAGATCTAATTTCTACTTAATGTTTCTCTTATGAAATCAATGATGAAGATGTTACTGGTCCCGGGAACCCATTCTCAGGCATTCTAGCCTTTTGTAGGTTCCTGAGGGAAACTTAAGAGAGTGGAGTTTTGCTGCAAAATATTAGGAGATTTTTATTTATGTTATGATGGTTATACGGATAACACAGGAGCTGAGACATGGACCCCTGGTGGAGGACATTGACAATAGAGCTCCTATGAGAGAGAAAACTGCCTCTTCCGATCGAAGTATTTCCCAGTGTCACACTCTACCTGGCCCCCTCTGCTCTCCCCACATTATCCAGCATCCAGAAGTATCTCTTATGGGCCAAATTAACCAGCCAGTGCCATCTTTCTCTTTGGCTCAGATTGTCCCAGGGAAGTCGTCTTTCTCCTTCTTTTAGCTTTCGGCATCCTGTTACGTTGGCCGCCTACCTGGGGAGGCTAATGTAAATCCAGTGTGCAAACCAAGACAGGGTTTCTTTTTTTTTCTTATTTCAGAATATTACGGGGGTACAAATGTTTAGGTTACATATATTGCCTTTGCACCACCCGAGTCAGAGCTACAAGCGTGCCCATGCCCCAGACAGTGCGCACTGGACAGAGTTTCTTAAAGCATGGGCTAAAGGCCACCCTCAGCAGAATCCCCTGAGAGACTGATGTATCTTGGTGACCTACCGAGTAAGTCCTGGGATTCTGCATTTTATCAAACACCTGAGGAATTTTAAGCACTAAAATTTCAGAAGTATTTATCCAAGGGAGAAGTGGAGACAAAATATTTTAGGTCATGGAGCATTTTCAGTCACCAACCAGTGACTGTATTTAGCAGATAAGGAAATTCTGGGTGATGAGGGGCAATAATATTGCCTGATTCTGGAGCAGATTTACTCTTACCTGTGTTTCTCACCTAATCAGGGATCCCTGAGTTCCGTCAGTGCCAGATGAAGCACCTGACAAAGCTCTGAGAGTCCTTAGTGTCCTGGTGTCACATGAGTTTCCAAAGGGATTCAGAGTGTTTCTTTCTGTGACTCCAAACTCAAAGTGTGTCTATGGCTGATTGGACGGGGTATGTACTGGTGTCTGATTTTATCTGTTTGTTCATCAGTTAATGGACTGATAACACAGGTCTTTTCTATAGAATTCAGAGAAACAACCTGTGGACTTCATCAGTTCAGAGCAAAGGGTTATTTTAATATTTTTACACTTCTGAATTTACCTGTCAATTCCATTTAAATAAAGGATAACAGGATAGGTCTATTAGGTCATTAAGTACAAAATGTCTGATTTCCTTAAATACTAGGTTTGACAGTTGTTATCGCTGACATTTCACTTTGACACTTCTTGTTTTATTTTTATTATGAAGGTGTATCCTCATTCTTTCAAACACATGGTTTGGCTGCTGATTATCTTTCAATTTTTTTTTTTTTAGAGTAATTTTTGTGAAAGCATGGATAAGTCAAAAGTTCGTGTTATTTTTAAATATGAGTTCCATCATGGAACCAATGCACTGCAGACAGCTCGAAACATCAACCAAGTATTTGGGAAGGATGTGGCTAATGAACACACAGTACGTCAATGGTTTGAGAAGTTTTGTTCTGGTGATTTTAATCTTGACAATGAGCCACATGGGTGACCTGAGACCAAGGTAGATAATGATGAGCTGAAAGCTGTAGTGGAAGTGAATCCATCTCAACCTACGCGTGATGAATTAAACGAGCGTCAGAAGAGAAATCGTCTGGAAGCTTGCCTTTCTTTGCTGTCATGACATAAAGGCAAACCATTTCTACATGGTATTGCTATGTGTGGTGGAAAATGGATTCTTTTTGACAATTGCAAGCACTCGGCACAATGGTTGGATAAAGATGAAGTGCTGAAACACAGTCCAAAACCAAATATTCATCAAAAAAAAAAAGGCTAATGGTGTGTGTTTGGTGGACCAGTACTGGTATTATCCACTACAGCTTCATGAAACCTAGTTAGCCAAGCTGGACTTGGAAACTCTCTGTCCTGCACCATATTCACCAGACCTTGCACCAACTGACTACCACCTTCTCTGGGCTTTGGGCCACTTCTTGCAAGGAAAAATATTCAATTCTCAAAAAGCTGTGGAAAACGCCTTTCATGATGTCATCGCCACTCACTCTCCAGGCTTCTTCGCTGCTGGCATAAATGAGCTACCATTAAGATGATGAAGCTGTGCCGATAGTTTAGGCACATATTTTGATTAATTGTACTGCTTCTTGTTTAAGATATAATAAACTAAACTTTTGATTCGAAATCGGACATTTCATATTTAAGGACCTAATATATGCACGAGGCTTACATCGATAATGGGCACCTGATTTCCCCGAATTACTTATGACAGAGCCAAAATGAATGCATTAGGAAGTTTTAATACAGTCCAACGCTGGCCCAGGGGTGATCTGCACAATTAGAGTACATAGGTACTTCTAATTATTGAGAAATTTTAGAATATCTATTTGAAATTGTCTGCCTCTCTTGTTATGCCCTCCCCCTTCTTACATGGAAATAACTGCTTAAACCTTTCTTTTCTAAGAAGCTTTTCTGGCGTGGCTGAGAAAGCAGTTCAAAATTGCTCCTTGTTTTCTCTGGCCTAAATATTCACCCTTAGCAGTCACCACCACAAAATGCAGATTTCCCCCTTTTCCATGGCCCTAATGGCAGTTGAGTGGATTCTGAACTATTGGTCTGCCATTTAGGGCTCCTCGGCTCAATGTGTGCCTTAGAACGAGGCTTCCAGGAGTAAAGACTGTGGTTGTTCCCGGTGTTATTTTTGTTTAATACAATGCTATTAATTTAGGTATGATTATTTATTGTATAAAAAATCTATTGTGGTATCAGACGCTAAGAAAAATCACTCTGATGTGTAACAATTTTTTGTGAATAGTTTAAAATGTGGAAGGATATTACTTGTAAGAGAATTTCAGAAATACCACATTCTCCTTGATTTTAATAATTTAAAAAAAGGGAGGTGATTTTAGAAACATTAAATGAGCTAATAAAAGGCCAGGTGTGGTGCCTCACACCTATAATCCTAATATTTTGGGAGGCCAAGGCAGGAGGATAACTTGAGCCCAGGACTTTGGGACCAACCTGAGCAGTAACGAGACCCCACCTCTACGAAAAGTAACAAAATTAGCCAGGCGCGGTGGCGCGCGCACCTGTAGTCCCAACTGCTTGGGAGGCTAAGGGAGGAGGATCGCTTGAGCCCAGGAGTTTAAGGTTGCAGTGAGCTCTGACGATGCCACTGCGCTCCAGCCCTGGCAAAGAGCGAGATCCTGTTTTTTAAAAAAAAAAAAGGTAATAAAAGCCAAAACGTATATAATACTTATCATGTACCTGAGACACATGGAGGTCAGATAATTTGCCTAAGAAAACATAGCTAGTAACTGCTAGAGGTAGAGTCAGAACCCAGTCCTTCTGGTTTTGCAGTCTGTGCTTTTAACTAGTATATAGCATTAAGGTAGATAAGCTGTTTAGCAGGGCTTGGTAAGTAATAAGTTTTCATAAACAAACACTCATAATTTTCTTATGATTCTCAGTTAAGCTTGGGATGGTCTGTCTTCCTTAGGATTACTTCTATAATACTTAAAGGTCTGTAGAAACAAAGATATAAAATGGGTAATTATATTGTCACCCTCTATCAAATTTTATTAGAATATTAGGAAACTTATTTAAAGAGATTTACAAAAATCGAGAAATAAAATAGTAGAACTATGTTTTCTTAAAGAATTACTGTAGCAATTATTGAATTTCTACTTTGTGCAGATCACTGTTCTAGCCCCTGGAATTAGAAAAAAAAGTAAGATCAATAAGATATGGGTCCTGCCTGTGAAGGAACTTAAAACCTAGTAACAATCAATGATCACAGAGTGCATAGCATTTAAGCGAGAGAATGCAGAAATGCCACATGTGGCCTCCGGGGAATGGTCTAAATTTGAAGTTCTAAAATAGAATCCTAGTGTTAAACTAGCTGTGTAATGCGGGGGAGGGGGGATGAATCACTTGAGCTCTCTAAATCTTAATTTTTTAAATTTTGTTATATGTTTAGGAGCCTTGAGCTGAGCAATTCACGGAAGACGTCACAGGGGAACCAGAGTTCAGTAGAGAGAAGTAAAAGCCGGCTGTGAGGTGGTACCTTAAGAACGCCAGGCTGAGAGGCACAGACCTGGGGCGAGGCCTGCCTTCTTGCTGGGGCCCTGGGCAAACCACAAAGGCCCTCTGAGCCGTAGTTCCCACCACTGTAAATTGAGAGGTTGGATTATATCCGTGATTCTCAAATCTGGACGGTTGTCAGATTCATCTGGAGAGCTTAGGAGGCCCAACCTCAGAGCACCAAGGTCTTTTAAAAAGCACCCCAGGCAATTTTAAGGTACAGTGAGGATGGAGAATCAGTGGAGTGGATGATCACTTGGGTTCTGTGGAACAGATACCAAAGGCCACCCGGTCTTGCTGGCAGAGTGGGTACCGGGTTCTGTTTGGAGTGCTGGTCAGAACCATGTTGTGGAGAGTTTTAGACTAAGAATCCATCTGTAGGTAGCTGGGCATGAATGAAGATTTTTATACAAAAAGTGTTGAAAGCACTGTTCTAGAAAAAAATTCTTTCTGTTGTCTGTATGTAGTAGAAGGAGAAGAAAGAGGGAACTAAAAGCAGATGTGTGAACTCTGGGTGCGAACTAAGGTGTTAGCAAACAAAACTGAGTAAGGCGTGCTCCGGACTGCCACAATCCAATAGAGTTATAGAACTATTTTTTAATAGGACTAATTTGAATAGTCTTGAGTTTCCATTATAACTGATATGAGCCATGACAAATGAAAACCATTAAATCATTACTATCAAAATAGTTCATGTTTTTGACATGGGATAATTATCAGGGAAACATGTAGCATAACATGGATATGAAAAAGGGGTGCTACTAAAATTGGGAGCAGTTTGAAATGAAGTTTCGTTCTCACTTGGTTATCACTACATATAACCAAGGAAGCTTTCATTTAGATGAATTATCTGCCATAAGTTATTGTGTCAAAACCACACCTATTTCATAAGCTCCCTCCAAAGGGTGAGCAAGAGAGACTATGGAAGAAATATCCTCTCTATTCCTCTCCCTTTCAAAAACACGAAGATTACCACTTACCAACTTCCTGGGCTTTCTTTAAAAAGCATTTTAAAATAACTGTCAAGATAGCATGTGATGCCTGGTAGCCTGACCCCTTGTGGACTAATACCCTCAAGGCTTCCAAGAAAAAGCAGAACCATGCAAGAGTCCAGAGCCAAGAGGAAATGTCCTCTCTGCCCAAGTCTTGTAATACTTACATACTAAACTATTTACATGATGAGATGTTTTTCTTAAAGCCTGTTAGTCCCTCAAGGGACCTTTAGAGATAACTTTCTTTTTTTGTAAAGAATCTGGGTTCCCTGTGAATAACTTTGATGGTTAACTTTTCGATTGTGTCGTGAATGTTAATGGACAACCTCAAGTATTTAGATTCATAGACTGTTCAGTGGTAATTAATCTCACTGAGTTCATATGTAAAAGGTCTAAGTTTTCATCTAACTGATGTGAGCCATGACAAATGAAAACCATTAAATCATTGCTATCAAATTGTTCTGTTTTTTTTTCTGCTTATTTTGAAGAGTATCCAAGCTAAATTATGTCCCAAAGGACTTAATTTTCAGCCTTAATTGCCTAAGTCCGTATCTTCTTTGATTGAGGAGATTTCCATATTAATGCTAGTAAAAACTCATGAAATTCTTGGAGGAAGAGTTCTGCTAACCATAAAATCATTAGTCAAATTACTAGAATTAAAAAATACATGTTCATTTAAAAAATGTGCCAATGAAAGAATTACTTCAACGTGTATTTTAGAATAGAAACTTAAGTGTATGTAAACATAATGGACTTCCATGGAGTCTTGCAGATATTCTTTAAATGTTTGTTGACTACATGAATGAATCATCAATAAAGCATTAAGAGAGCTGTAATGCAAATTTATTATAACCATGCAGTTTTAAAGCTACATCCCAAGGGCACAGGTGTTACACTGTTCTCAAGGACAGGACTTTGCGTGGTGAGGAGCCCACTAGGAGTTAGTTAGACCCCAATAAGGAGAGGATAGTATGGACAGCCACCTCCCTTGGGAAATAATAACTAAGTGCTTAGCACATAACAGACAATGATAATATTTAATTGAATTGTTAAATCCAAGGTCTATGTTGGAACTTTGTTTTCAAGGTCTACGATAGAATACTCTCTTCTAGGTGAAATTGCCTTTACCAAACTGCTTCTGGCACATAAGAACTTAAATTTGTGGAGTTAATATTACTTTTCCCACTACATAACTTCATCCAACAGAAACTGGAGCCTTAGGGAGAATTGTATCTCGGCTGCTCTCGGCTGCCTTTGACACTTCATGGAGCAGTTTTGCTGATAGCTCAGTATGTATGCAGATCACCTGGGAATCTTTGAAACTGCAGGATCTGATTCAGTAGGTCTGGATGGAGCCTGAGATATTCTCCATCTCTAACAAGCTTCCAGGTGATATTGATGAAACTGGTGTATGAGTCACACTTTGAGCAGCAAGATCATAAGAGCTAGATTTTCTAAGTAGTTAGGTTAAGCAGATATGGTATGATGCCAGAGCACTCAAAAGACTGATTATGTGAACATAGATGAGTCACTTGACTTCTGAATCCAAATATTCTCATTAGAAAAAATGAGTATAATAGTATAATGAGACATTAATATCTACCACACAGGATTGTGTGAGATTAAATTAATAACGTAATATGGAAAGTTACAAGAGCATATGGTACATAGTCGCTGCTAAATCAATGAATAGTAAAAACATAAGCACACAACTCCATTGGTAACTGGTAAAGATGGGGGGACCAAGAGGCTGTGTGCTTTCTATACATCAAAGGATTCTAGTCTTCATTCCACTTTTTTTTTGCCAATTAAAATGTCTAGCACTTAACAGTAGATCTCTGTCTGTGGAATTGTATTAGTAGCAAAATTGATCACTGCCAAGTGTACACTTTTGGTTTCAAAGACATTAGTATTAGGATAACGACCTAATGTCTCCCCATGGTACTAACTGGAAAGAGAACATTCACCCAAGAAAATGGTAATAACTTCTGGGCCTTGAGTCCTCTTTAAGCCGAAGTGTCATCACTGGGAGAAGACTCAAATGAAGAAGACAGAACCAGTCCCAATTTTCAATAAAAATATTATATAAAATAGCTCATTATTCTTTTCCAGCCAGTGGTCACAGTAGTTTCTAATTTCATAAGTTATGTATGAATTTTTTCTCTCTTATATATAAAACCAAAGATTAATGTTGGCAGTTTGGCCTGACTTGTCCCTGGTAGCTAGGAGCTCAGCCTGCAGTGGTGTGACCAGTACTGCAGGGGCCCAAATCTTCTTCTACATCACTGTATGGCGGCTCCTATGCCACCCAGATAATGCCCCCAAAATTACTCTTCTGAGCCTCAAAGTTTCTTGTTAACAAACTTGCAAACTATTGAATGTCACTCTCAAAAATTGCACAGCAGGAAATAGAAGGTAGAAAAATCAGAGAATAACCTGCAGCATCATTTACATCTTAACGTCTCTTTCCACTGAGAATTCAGAGACAGAAAGAAACTGTTAGCACCTTGAGACAGTATAGTTTAATTTGTGTGCAATAAAATTCAGAGTGAAATCAGCTAACCTTTGCTAAAAGAAATGAGATTTTAAAGTCTGATCAAAAGATTTAAGCAAAGTGTTATTAAAAGATGTTCTCCGCCTCCCCGCCCCAACCTTATTATCTATAGGTCCCAGGAGAAAAAAGAAGAAGCTATCACCTTACTGAAGGATTCCATTAAATATGGTCCAGAGTTTGCAGATGCATATTCAAGCTTAGCTTCATTATTGGCTGAACAGGTAATTGTTTCCATTTAATTTCACACAATATTTTTTTAAATGTTACTGCTGTGCATATAAACTAATGTTGCATGGATTTTTGTACTAATGATATAATTTGTGAGCTCATATTGCACCATTCGTCTCTAGTTCAGTTTCTTTTTTGACAAATGACAAGCCTAGTTTTCTCACTCCAGTATATTCTGTGTGTGTATTGTAGGTGGCCTTTAGAAAAAGATGGTCCATTTGTGGCAATTGGTATATTCTCTATCACTTTGGAACAAAATCTTCAAGAACAATATATGATACTTGCTGTTTTTATTACTACTTACTTGTCATATTTTTCTAGGGGATGCTAATTGACTGAGATCTCCAAACTCAATATGGAGCCAATTACTGATAATCCTGTAGATCCTATTTTAATGCCTGTTAGAATATTACCGAGGTTTGTAGGATGGGCTCCTAAGAGAACGTTTCTCATCACATGAAACAGATATGTGTTTTGAATACCCTCCTTCTTTTCACTTGTGTCTAAGTGACTTAATACCATTTTTCAGAGTCTTGGGTGCATGCCCCCCTGCTATGGGGAAACAGATATAAGTTGTCTTCTCTCTAAATTTATGGTATAGTTTTTTCAACACACAGACGTGCCCTTGATACATGCTAGATTCTGCTATTATAAAATTGCCAGATTGTCTTTAAAATCAAGCTCAACATCTTTGCAAGATGCCCTGCAGCATTAAGTTGGCTTAAAGGTAATAAATGACTTGATACAGCATGTCAGTTATATAAGGAGCAATTTGCATTAAAAAATATTACAGGTCCCATCAAGAAGCAAAATTAGGACATTCTATGAATATTTATGTGACAGAAATTATAAACCTGGTTTCCTTGCTCTAATTCTCTATGTCATATAGGTAGACTTTAAACAAAAGCCGCTGTGTAATTCTCCAGGTAGTATAAGTAGGGCTTTAGACAAAAACCCCTAATTGGATGTTTTAGGAGAACATTTAAGCTAAAATGATGGTGGTCGCATTCTCTGGTATACACTGGCAGTCCTCAGCTGCCTTTGGCTTATGTTGAAGCAGACACAGTAGGGTTTTCTGAAGAAAAGATTGGCTCCATCCTTTGCCTCACCCTCCCCTGGCTCCTTCATTTTCATGAGACCCTCGCCCTGCCTCTACCTGACTGGCTGCTGTGCAGCTATCGAGACGTGCCAAGCATGCTTCCCTTTTGGAGCCTTTGACCAGCTGCTCCTGCAACGCTTCTCTCTTATACATCATAGAGTTTCCCGGATATCTCATACTGTGCTGGTTTCTGTGCAAATCTTACAATATCAGAGAGGTCTTCTGTGATGACCCCTTGTAGAGAGCACCCTTCCACTGCCCGTCACCTTGTCCTGCCTTATTTTTCTCCATAGCATTTATCACCATCTAACATTTGTTTATGGTCTTTCTACCACCACTAGAATATTTGACTCCATGAGAATGGCTGTTTTTTTTATTTGTCTGAATTCATGAAAAGTTATGACTTGAAAAATGATCACGATATTATATTTAGTGACCTTGAAATTTATATTAATCCATTCTACAGTATCTTTGCATTATTTGTCCTTACTATTAACAAATTTTATAGTGGGTGAAAGTTTAAAAAGGACAACATGTATAGTTTTTCTTCAGTTAGGTTTAAGAAGTGCCAGGTGGTTTATTTCAACTCGATTATGTGGTAAATTTAATTTTTGTGAACTGCAATGGCAAATTGCCATAAAGTTATTGCATTTTGTATAGTTGAAGTTGTGTACAATTTTTAAGAAAAGCAAATTATAACTAGGACCATGATCTTTTCTTACATACAAAGGTCACATCTTTTAGCAGTCTTTCCAATTCTAGATGTGAATGTCAAATGCTATGAGATCTAAGAATGTAATTGAAACACTGAAAGGTTCTTTCTTCTGCTCCTTTGAGCAATTGATTTTCTCATGAAAGAAACAGAGCAGCTGTTGGGCATAACTCAAGATTGCCTTCCTCTCTTTGACTTCCAACATTTTATCTTCATGTTTTGAATTCTTTAGTAATAAAAGAATGCTTCAGATGCACAAGCAAGGCACAAACTGTTAGAGAAAAATACATCTCACCATTCTTTGGTAGCAAATGAATTTATTTCTTAGTGGCACAACTTTATTTAACTGCATTGTAGCATTTCAGTCCCCTGGGGTGTATGAAAGCAATGTTTACAAACCTTGGTCAATCTGTAACATGCTGTGAAGCATTCGCCTGACTTAAGCAGGTCATATTCCCTTGTCACCGTCTGTCCACATGCACAGCTGACTGTGGTTGTGGGACGATCTAATGCTAAAAAACTCTTTCCTATACTGAGCTGAAATCACCCATTTGCAGGCAGTTTTTCAGACTCTGGATGAAAGGATTCATTCTGTATTGAATTTCAAGCTTGTTATATGAACCAAAAATTTCTGATTTTCTAGAACTTTTAGTCTTTTTTTTCTTCTTCCATGCGGTGTACTAAGTACTCTTTCCAGCTGTTTCAAATGGTAGATTTGATAAGAATAGCTTCCAGTTAAATAACTAGTTTATGTCTTTGACTTAAAAAAATTTCGTGGAGATCAATAGCAGACAGGAAGCCCTGCGGCTAGAACCTTCTCTCCAAGCTGACCTTTATCTTATCCAAGACTCTTTGGGTAAAGTTATTCAGCCAGTAGTTAACGTATCAAATTATATTATTGTCTAGGTCACCTCTCTCAGTCTCGTCTACAAGGATGTTTTGAGACACTTTGTCAGACACCTGCTGAAGTCCTTTCCTGATGTAAGGTTGTGATGCCTCCAAAAAAGGAAACGAGGTTGATTTGCTAAGCCTTGCTCTTTCCGTAAGCATCCTGCTGTCTGTCGACGCCATTTCCCATCCTCAGTGCCAATAAAACCATGAGTATAACACTCTCTTCTAGGAGAAGAGATTATTCTGGAACTAATATTGTGTTCCTTACTCTGTTGAATCCTGAAGGAGGCAAGTTGGTCTGTTTGGGCAAAATAGAGGATTTAGAAATTTGAAAAATAGATTAATAAGTTGACAAGACATTATATGTTGGAGCATATTAAGGCCTGTAATGGAGCCCAAGTTTGAAATTGATATATAATAGGAAGCAAAGGAAAATGTCTGAGGAGAGGGTTTTAAAACATGTGAGGAAGAAAACACGTGGAAATATATGAGGTATTTTAAGAGGAGTCTTTTTTAAATATGCATTCTGGTGTGAGCAGTTGAGAGCCTTGTTTCCGGAAGAAAGTGAGAGAATGGATGGACCGTTGTGGGAAAAGAGTCCCTTGGTACTTAGTGACTGTTGGCATATAAAGGGTGACAGGAAAAGAAAAATAGAAACTTAAGAGCTCCAGGGCAGAGCACCTAAAGGACTGAGGAGATTCATGGCCACTGACAGCCATGGGGAAGCCAGCGAGAAGCAAGATTTTAGGAAGGAAATAAGATCAGCTTCAACATTTTTTCCCAGTTAAACAAGTCATACAAATATATAACGGAAGGTGTGAAAAATCAGAGAAAATAAAATATACCCTTTACCCACACTATAATATGTAGAAACAACAAATATCATTTTTTTAATATCATGCAGGTCTTTTAAATATCTTTATGTTGTTTACATATAGTTCGTTGTATCCTGTTCTTTTCGGTTGTCTTTAAATTACACATAATATTATATGTTTTCTCCTCATGCTAAATGGCCTTCATAAATACCATGTGAATGGCTCCTTACTGGTTTATCAAAATAATACATTGTAATTTACATTATAATATCTCAACTATTGAGTCATTTGGATTCTTTTTTTCTTCTTCTTCTTTTTTTATTTTGTGGCAGTTAACTTTTCCCTTCTTAGGGCTTTTTAAAAATGAGATTTTGAATCCTTTCTTAATGATATATTCCTAAAAGTAGACTTTCCATGTCAAACAATATGAACATATTTCATGGCTTTGAAACATGTTAATAAATTGCTTTCCAAAAGGGCTAGAAAGATAGGTGAAACCATATTATGAGCAGGTATTGTCATTCAGGGGGAAATGAAGAATAGTGTGGCAGAAAAAAAAACCTTAAGGAATTTTCCAGCCTTCTCATTTTATAGATAAAAACATATGGTACACAGAATTAAGCCCGAGGACATACAAATAACTAGTGACAGGCCAAGACTAAAACCTGATCTCTGGACTCCTCACCCACTGCCGTTTTGCTATGACTCTAGGGTCCCATGAACAGACTGGCAATGGGCATAGTTAATGAAGTTGGGTGTAGAGAGGTAGAAAGGGAGAAGTGACAGAGGAAACCCAGGAGGATGAGTTGTCATAGGAGATAGAGATGTAAAAATATCCAGAAGAAGGTTGATACCCTTCGGTGTCTCCTGCAGCAAAGAAGTCAAGAACACTGAGAACGGAAAATAAGCTCTTAGATTTGAAGTCGGGGTGGTCTCTGCCTTGCTGTTCTCTTCTGGTTCTTCATTAGCATTCAGAACTGGCTGTACTCCAGCACCACAGATAGGACTGTAAATATTTATAAGCCCACAATCATTTTTAACCAGCCTATCTTGCCTAGATTATATAGCTTGACATTACACTAGCAGGAAAGGAAATAAAATTAACATTGTTTATGACTCTGACCACTATAAATTATTACTAGCCCCAGGTTTATGGCCTATTGAAAAACTTAATTAATATGATAACACTTAAAATAAAATACTTTCCTTTCATGTATTTTGGGATATGACTTCACCTGATGCAAGAGTGAAAAGAAAATTGGAACAATAAAATGTAAGTTGGAACTATAGATCAAAGAGGAGTCCCAGGATCGATTTGTCTGCTTTTACAAATGCCATCTTTTGGGTAGATTCAGGCATGCATGCCACTGCCTGTATGGTTAAGTCAACTTGGAATTAGACCCTAACTTAAGAATTTATTCATTTAATTATTTAACATATATTTTGTTGAGCACCTATCTACCAGCAAGCACCAGAGATTGTTGAAGTAGCGAAGTATGTGCCTTACCCTCCTGCAGCATAGTTTAGAAGGGAAGCCTACCCCTAAGCAAAGGCTTAGATCTCCCTTCCCAATATTTAACAACAGAGTGCGACATGTGTGCAAAGGAAAAGTACCAGTGAGAGTGTTAAAGGGACCAAACCTAATGTGCGGAAGAGATGTACGGGGAGTGGGGCCCATTGCTAAAGGGCGAAATGTAATCTGTCACCTAAAAAACTGGTAGATAATGAGTAGGTAAAAATGAAAGGAAAAGTTTTCTGGCCAGAAGGAATAGACCATGCAAGGACTCTGAGGTGGGGAACACCGTGGAGCCTTCCTCTAATAGAAAGAAAGTCACGTACCTGGAAGTGTCGAGAATGGGGCAAAATGGCATGAGAAAAGTCTAGAGAAGCAGGAAGCCACATTTACATGCAAACGTGGTTGCCCCTCTTTTCCTGGTCCCATGACTGCCTCGTATCTCTATAGTTGCTTACTCTTGTGCTTTTTCTTTAGCACTTATTTCGCTATTCGTGGCATTCCATTTTTAAAGTGATCATTTCTCTTTTGCTTAAAGAGTGGAGTTTGTCACAGAGTGGAATTGATCGCACACTGCTGGGAGATGAGAAAATCCAGGATTACAAAATACCTAACATTTTCCTGGTGGGGAGGAATACCAAGTTAATTGACTCATTTCAGTTGGATGTGAAAGAGAATCAGACATCAAATATCGATAGCATGTTTCTTGTAATGTTTATGTGGATGACTTATGGGTGGAGGAACTGTCTTGTAAAGGAAATAAAAGCAAAGCAGAGGGTGAGAAAGCAGGCATCTTTGTTTTTTCTTTGGAGCTTCTGTGTCTTGAATAGTTTCTTTGAGACATCATTATGAGTTTAAAGATCTGTCATTCCTTAACTTCCCAGGTTTGAATAGTAAATAAAGTCATTCATCTAATAGGAAGATACCTTGTGACTACATGTGCTTGACACCATTGATTAGAGTGAAATCACTTCTAGAAGGCAGTTCAGACACTTGACCTTGATGTTAGGGCACTGGGACAACTTTTTCTTCTATTGGTCCTTCACCACATTGGAATGAATACCACACTCTGCACCTTCTATACATTAAGTACACAGTGTCATAGGCCATCCATTAAGCCAGCTATTTGCAAAATGTTGATGGGTACCCCCAGGGTCCAAGAAGGTCTATACAGTTTTCCTAATAGTACTAAGAAGTAATTTGTCTTTTCATCCTCATTTTCTCGTGAGTGTAGAGTAGTTTTCTAGCGGCTACATGATGTATCCACAACTATAAAAAGGCCATTAAAATACTCTCCCCCTTTCCAACTAAATATCTATGTGAGACCAGGTTTTCTTTAAATACGCCAACCAAAAATAAATATAGAAACAGATTGAGCACAAAAGTAGATATGAGATTCCAGCTGTCTCCTATGAAGTCACACATTAAAGAGATTGACAAAAATATAAATTAATGTCACTCCTCTCACAAATTTCTTATTTTGAAAAATATGGTTATTTTTCCAATAAACATGTTATTTATGTTTGGGTTTATTATTATTTTAAATAAACTAATCAGTATTTTTAAAATTTCTCAGCTTCTTTTCTAATGTGGTCAATATTGATAAATATAGCCTGCATAAGTGAAAGCTCTTTGGGATCCTCAGTAATTCTTAGGGTTCAAAAGGGCCCTAAAATTAAGAAGTTTGAGAATTGCTGCATCAAGCTGACGTCCATTTGTCCTTTGGATTGCTGCAGCCTGAACTGGACAGAAAGTTTTCCAAACGTGTCAGTTGGCCCAAGAGAGTAAATGACAGTCAAGGGTCCTTTTTCAAGACATCTATTTTTCACTTTTCCTTTGTTGAGATAAAAAGTGTGCCACAATGCGTAATTACAGCATATAAAAGTGGGCATGTGACTATGTTTTATCTCTATGCCAAGGCCCATTTTGTTTCCATCCCACTGAAAATGCTTTGGGTCTTGGGGAGGAGCCCTGGCTGCATGCTGCCACCTTAACCACTGCCCTCGAAGGCTGAGGCCATGGTTCACTGGGGACTCTGGTATACAGCAGACAGTGTTATTTGTCAGACCAATTCTCTGGGTCACAGATATTTTTAATTAAAGTTGTCTTGTAAATAGCTGACATTCATTTCCTCTGGAACTTACAAGTCAGTAGAGACTAGGCATATCAAGCTTAGCTCAGGACATCTAGCCAATGAGGTGAATGAAAGTGAGTGCTTAAAACTGAACGTCAGGGATTCAGTAGCACTCCTGTTTAAGATACACGCATCACCCTTTCAGAGGAGGTAGAATTTATTTCAAATAGCAATACAGTATTTTTCTCCTGTAGGTGGTGGTTCCCCATTATTTTTTCATAAGTGGAGTAAATCATTCCTTGAAATTAAGAGTCAAGTCAGAGGAAAAGAAAGACAGATATAGAAGACATTTTCATAGAGCTTTGAAACTGCCATTGGGGTTACTAAGTGTACAAGGCTTTGATTACTTGCTCTGAGAGACATGCATGGTCTTTTAAATCTCATTACATCTTTAGATTTTGAAAATTGCATTTCTAGTGGAAACTTAGCTTATAGACCCAAAAATGAGAGAGTAGTTTTAGATGAAAGAGATAATCTCTTTGCTTATTTTGGAGCAACAAGAAAGTGAGAAAAAGGTAAAATTAGGTCATGTAAAACAGGAATTATACTTAAAAACTGTTTACTGTTGTATTTGACTTCAGCCAGTGAGACTGTGAGGGCATTGATTTTATTCCTTTCAGGAAAAACACCTTCAATTCACCTAGTTTGGTTATAAAGATGTTTTTCAGATCCCAAGTAGCCACAAATTTTTTTCAGGCATGTATTTGTTACACAGCTGCTGCAGTTAATAGTGAGCAATATCCTCGGGCATTTGGAACATGACAGGTGCAGGGTATTTATCCAGCCCAAGGTCTAGGTGCCACTCTCGGCTGCCTCCCAGGTACCTGGTGCTGCTTCTCCATTGCACTAAACACTGCAGCGTTGCCGCCTTCTCGCCTGAATCCCACTCAGTTGTCTGTGAAGGGAGGGACTGGATTGTGTTTCTTGTTCACTCTTCTGTTTCCGCTACATACATGGATGGCACATGGATGGTGCTAAATTAAGTTTAGTTTGAGACAGATTCTGTAACATGCTGTCTTTCTCAGATCTTCTGATTTAAAAACTGAGTCTCCTCTGTACCAAAGAATAGAGGTTTTTGCTTTTCAAAACCTTTTAATTACCACTTTGGCTAAATGAATGACTATTATCTTACATTGACCCGTGACCCTATTTTGATTAAGTGTTTTAAACCTTTGAGGTATTTGACAGGCTTCCCAAAATCAAATTTCAAATTCAAAATTAAGTCTTTTTTTTTTTACCTCAAACTAACTCTAAAATCATTCCACCATTTTGTATCATCCGTTTTCATTGGGACAATTACTGGGGTAAAGGGCATCCCATTTGAACAACTATTTTCAGGCCTTTTTCAACAGTAGGGCATGTTGTACAGGTCCTGATCTTTCCAGATATCCCATTTTAGTAAACATCATCTGGTTCATCCCAAAGGAACTAAAGACAGATATGAATTGTAAATATTCACGCAGTTAATATTGACTTTAATTCAGGAAAAGTACATAATGCTTTATCTCAGTGCCTGTTGTATAGTAGGTGCTCAGTAAATTTTTTCTGCTTGTCCTACTCCTAATATTCAGTTCATTGTTGATTTTTTTTTAAACTTTCTCACCATTTTTTTATTCTCTTTTAAAGGAGAGATTTAAGGAAGCTGAAGAAATATACCAGGCTGGAATAAAGAACTGTCCAGACAGCTCAGATTTACACAACAACTATGGGGTTTTCTTAGTTGATTCTGGTAAGTGAAATCAAAGAGAAACTGTCCTGTTGAGATTAGATAATACCACTTATCAAGCAAAACGGAAGGCAAATAATGCCTCAGAGGTAAAATTCACTTGGCTTGGCAAGAAGCTCACAGTGTCGACAGTCATTGTACCTTGGAGCTGTCATTTCCCTAAATCTTCAAGCTCAGTTCAGTAAAACCTGCCTAGTTCTTATAATCGTGTCTCTAAGGAAAACTCCCCAGGTGGCAGGAGGTAGTCTGGATGATTTAATGAGCCCCAGTCTTCTTTGAGTATCATTTATCCATATTTATAAATCTACGATGATGAAACGTTCCTCCACAGTAATGCAAAACCTGCCTCTGAATCTAGTTACTGGCAGATGGTAAATACTTTTCTATAACTGACTTTTTAAAAAGCCTCCAGAATTGTTGTATTGTTCCTTCCTTGATACACATTACAGAAACTGCATTATTAAAATGAATACAGTGCTCTTATATGACAGATGCTTTATAAAATATACTTACTTCATCTTATTTAATGCAAAACATTACCAGGCAGGGATTCTGTTTTCTTTATGATTTGTGCAGAGCCCCATATACTGCCGGCATGCAGTGAATACTTGTAAGTAATGAAATTATATTTGAATTTAATGCAAAGGACCACTTTGTTCTTCCTGACTACTAGACTAGCTGCCCTGCAGTAAAATTCAGTTTTAATTATTTTTTCAATATGAAATGCTTGAAGGGGTTTTTATTTTCTAGGATATTTGAAGCTCTTCTGTTTTATAGAATATAAATTTGTATTCTGATACATCTAGGAAACTTACTGTATTTTTGCATGTGTAAAATTGTTGTGGAGTGCCACCTGCTGGTTCATTACGCACATAATAATAAATTGTCATAAAGAGAAAAACCAGAAGAGAGCTCCAGTTGGCCTGGTCTAACCCTCCTCCTCCTCCTCTTACTTCAACAACAAACAGTCCCACCCCACACCCCTAAAAATGACAACAGCAACTCACTGACCGCTGTAGGACATTGAGTCTCTTTTGGTACCTTCTAGCCAAACTTGTATTGAAAGCAGGTGCACTTGAGAAGATTTCTGTGCAGATAATAAACATTCCATTCCATTTAGAACTTCAGATGGTTCTAAAGTTCAGGCACTTAGATATAGTTTTACTAGGAAGCTTCTTTGGAGAAGCTTATTAGACTGGAGAGACTTGATTCTAGTTCTGGCCTTTCCCCTCTCTTGCCCTGGCCTGGGATCTTTGTTAAATCTCTTAATGTCTTCGTACTTTAGTTTCTACATCTATAAAGTGGTAATTGTGTGTGTGTGTGTGTGTGTGTTTGTGTGTCTTTTAATCTCTTTAATTCCAACAGGTAGCTAAATAGCATCAAAAGGCAGCTAAATGGTATCAAAAATACCTGCAAAGATCATATATATAAAAGTATTTGACAATATATAATGTACTGCACAAATTCAAGGTAGCATTATTATTATGTTTCAAATCCCATTTAATACCATTTAAATAAAACTGTATGATTTTAAAAAGAGATTTTCAAGATAAAGCTGATTTATACTTGTTAAAGCAATGCCTCAATTACTATGTTTCAATATAGTTGAGACGGTTTTGTTTCTGTAACAGGCTACTCTATTTTTTGTCTAATGAGAGGCAAATTTATCTTGGATAAATAACAATCAGTGATAATCTGAAAACATCATATTAGCAAGAATGACCAGAAAACACTTTGGCTAACATAATACATGTAATAGAAGGAATAGATTTTAATTTGTACTGCTTTTTTATTTTTAGTTTTTTGAAAGTGTGAATGAATAGTGAAATGGTTCAAAGTTAGGCAGTGGCAAGGATGAGAAGCCAAAATGCAAACTAATTTACAAATTGAATAATTGATGGTATGACTCTGTAATAATGAGGAAGAATTATAAGTCAGGAGAGAACCTGAAGATCTCATGCATTTAAGACATGTTCTGCTCTTACCAACCCATCGCTGGTTACAGGCTTTCCAGAGAAGGCAGTGGCCCATTACCAACAGGCCATCAAACTTAGCCCCAGTCATCATGTGGCCATGGTGAACCTGGGGAGACTCTACAGGTCACTGGGAGAGAACAGCATGGCTGAAGAATGGTACAAACGGTAAAGCTCATTTTTTTCACTTTATAAGTTGCCCAGAGACCTCAGCAATTGCCCATCAACTTTTTAGTGAATTAGAACAGATGTGCTCTCAGAATACTAACAAATTTTGCCAATTTAAGTGATACAGGTTCTCATCTCCAAAGAGAACAATACAGCAGAGTAAATGGTATCCCAGTTAATGACTTTTTTCCTACTGGTTAGTCCATGGTGCTAAACCAAGGTTGGAATTTAATTCCCACTTTAGTTAGCCCATTGTTTTCTGAAGCTATGAATTGCAACCCAAACCACAAATAGCAATTTCAAAAATGGGAATACGTGAAACATTGCACGTACATCAGAACAATGTATCACCATTAATGGGAAAGACCCTTTCGGCTCAGTTTCCATTATTGATAGGTCGCTAGAGACATTCTAATGTTCACAGGGAGGCACGATGATCTTTTTTTTAAAACCTTGTTCTTGATTTAAAAACAAAGACCATGTCAGAGCAGAGACTCAAACCATGGACAGTCCTCCCTAAATTAAGCTTAGATATTTGGAAATGAACCTGTTAGAAGAAAAGTGTCAATTGACCTTTCTCCAAACCCAGCGCCCTGCAGGTGGCACACAAAGCTGAAATCTTGTCACCTTTGGGAGCACTATATTACAACACTGGCCGATATGAAGAGGCTTTGCAGATTTACCGGGAAGCTGCAGCACTTGAGCCTTCTCAAAGGGAGCTCCGCCTGGCACTGGTGAGTACAAAGATGAAAGAAAAGGAAGCTGGCAGCCTAAACACAGCATGCAATGAAGAGAGCTGCAGTTGTCAAGCCTCGAAACTGGAATGCTATAATATATCCACTGTATGAATATTCACATAACCAGTGTTAGAGCCATTCATCAAAGATGCAGACACCAAAAATATTGTTTTTGTTTTGAAATAATTTCAAACTTGTGAAAAATTTGCAAGAATAGTAAAAAAAAAAAATTTCCACATACCCTTTCACCCAGATTCATTGATTTTTTTTAACATTTTGATGCATTTGTTTATCACTCCCTTGAATATGTGTGTATGTGTGTATATACACATATGGATATATGTGCATGTTTAGAAATGTATATATGCATATACCTATTCTAATAATGTGATTACATGTGATTTTTTTTCTGAACCATGTGAGAGTTTATAGATATCATATCTCTTGATCTCTAAATACTTTTGCATATAGTTCCTAAGAAGAAAGACATTCTATAATCATGTTACCATTATTTGACTCAGGAAAATTTACGTTCATATCAACAATGTTTTTATTTCAATGTTTGGAACTTGACTCTTCCTTTTCCTTAGACGTATAAGAAATCAAACTTATCTCATTACATATGCAGTGTTTTGTTTAAATCAGAGATTATTTCTCTTCTGACATAGTTAGTGAATTCTTTTTAAAAGGCACAAGTCATTTCATCGGATATCTTTGTTGTTCCTGCCATTCATACACAAATGCATGCAAATACCTAAACAAATGAAGAAACGGCAAAAAGTTAAAATCTATCAAGTGTGGTGATTTAGCCTTCTCTGTGAGCCACGAAATAGATGCTGAGCATCTTGGTCAGGAGCAATTCTGAAAAGCTCTATTCAGGGATGCTTTATGTGATAAGGTGATAACAAAGTGTCTGCTAAGCCAAAGTCTGTGTGGTTTTGCAGGCTCAGGTTTTGGCTGTGATGGGTCAGACGAAAGAAGCTGAAAAGATGACCAACCACATTGTGTCAGAGGAGACTGGATGCCTCGAATGCTACCGCCTCTTGTCAGCAATCTATAGCAAGCAGGAGTACCACGACAAGGTAGAGAAGGACACTTTTTAGGGTTGTTTGCATTCGTCGGTAGAAAATGGTGTGCCTAAGTGATCCTCCAGTTTGCATATTTATAAGGCTGAGAAGTCTTAAATGTCATTAGTTGACATGTCCTATCTTACGGAAATTTTTCACAATTCTCTCTTTAACTCCTAAGATGTCCCTTGAAATAATATTTTCATGGCTCACCCTTGGTCTGGAGATTGTGTGTGGTATGCCTCAGTTCATTTTCAGCTAACTCTGTAAGATCAAGACTAACATTTGTATGCTTTATCACTTTCCACGTTCCTTCTGATATATTGTTTTACGTAATCCTTGTAACAACCCTGCAATGCAGGTCAGTGACACAGCATTGCAATTGTTACTGTTTATCTCCATTTTAAAAGCCACATAACCAGTAAATTTATGAACTGACTCAACAAAATATTTGTTGAATGCCTGCTATATGCCAAACACTGTAGTAGGCACTGGGAATAAAGTGGTATGAAAAACCAAAAAGTCACTGCTCTTGTCCACATGGAGCTTACAGTGGAGGAGACAGAGATCGAACAATCACCAAACAAATGTAGAATTATAGCTGTGCCCAGTGATATCATGAACAGCTACATGGTCCCAAAGAGCATATAATCAGGGGACCTGACAAGTCCAGAAGGTCAGGTTTCCCTGTGGAGTGATGTGGTGGTAAGGGCTGGATGAGGAATAGGAGTTACTAGACAGAGGGGGCAGCAAAGAGAATTCTGGACAGGGAAACAGCACATGCAAAAGCCCTGTGGTAGCAGCAGGGGCTTGCCTGAGAAATGGGCAGGAGTGAGCAGGGGTGCACTGTAAGATTCATGCACAGGCTGCTAGGAGTAGACCCTTTGGGACCAAGCCAAAGGTTTCGCTCCTTATACGGGAGAAGCTTTGGTGTTTTAAGGAGAGGAGTAACCTGATCGTATTTATGCTTTGAAGGGGTCTCTAGCTGCCAGGGGGCCGTGGGTACTGGGAGCAGAGTGGGCGCCCGGAACTGAGAGGAGGCTGTTGGAGTGGTCCAGATGGACATGTGGTCAGGGCAAATGTCTGACCTTAAATCTTATTTTCTTTCAACTGTATCATACAATCTCCCTGTGAAGTGATTGGGGACATTTTATTGTCACTTATCTGTAAATGGGAGACATGGAAAATAAGAATACTATTTTGTCAGGGGCATTAGTTCATCAATGAGAAAATCAGAGAGAAGGAAGAATGTATTTTGATTGTCACACACCACACCAGCCAATACATAGAGACGAAAAGTAGAAATTTTATCAGTTAAGATTTTCTTTACCTAATCTGTGTTTATTCTGTCTTAATTTCCAATCGCTGCAGGCACTTGATGCTATAGACAAGGCTCTCCAGCTGAAACCAAAGGACCCAAAAGTCATTTCTGAACTTTTTTTCACAAAAGGAAACCAACTAAGAGAGCAGAACCTTCTTGACAAAGCTTTTGAGGTATAAACACTTAATAAAATTATGTTATTAAATTCATGGATTAAAATTAATACTCCTTCACTCTTTAATGAAGTGTAAACAGTAAAATCTAAGATCATTGACATGCTTGTGGAATGAATTTTCTGATTAATTGACATAAAGTTATGTTTATTTTTTATAAGTGGACACCGGCTTTTGACTGTACAGAGTTAGGCAATGCCTTTGCGTTATTTTCTGAATGACTGCTTTAACTTGATGTTCAAAGCATTCCACATTTTGGCCTCAAACCAGCTCTCTCTTTTTTTTCTCTGTATGCAAGAACCCTCTATTCCAGCTGGACTACTGCCTGAATAGCTCTGGGCATTTCCACATGTCCTTGAAATACTCCTTCCCCGCTTGGTGTATGAGATTCTCACTCATCCACCATGACAGACTTTGTCCTCATGCCTCAGGAAGCCCTTCCTGACCATCCTTATTCCTAGTAACATTGCTTCTTCTGAACTCCTAAAAAACATTTGAAAGTGTCTTGTGTTGTTAGGTCCCTCTCCACCCCCATACGGTGTGTGTGTGCATGTGCATTCATGCACACACATGCATTCTTGCATTTTATGTCCCCAGTTAGATTGGACTTTCCTTGTGGAGAGGGACTACTTCCTTCTCTGTTCTAAAACAGTGTCTTGCATCTTCTAGGTGCGTATTCAATTCTATAGCTTTGGAGTAAAATTTATTCACAGATTCAAGTCAAGAATACATTTACAAACATAAATAGAAATGTTACAGAAATACCATACTTATATCTGGGAAAGCCAGTTGGAATTAATAAAGTCATAAAGTTATACTATGTATATTATGGAAAAAGTAAAATCTCAAATGATATAATTGTGTTGGAAAATAAACAAATGAGTGGCTTTTAAAATACTGTTGGAAAACACATGTAAAGATACTTGGGAAAACTCATTTGAGTGTGAACTCTTAAGAGAGGAGCAGAAATTGTGGCATTTTTCTCTGAAAAATTGTGAACATTTTTCTCAGAAATTGTTGATTTTTTCTCTACATTTTGACCCTTTGAATACCTTCATTCTTAAGTTATTTATAACTAATGTGAAAATTTAATTATTGATTTAATTATGAATATTTATATTGTGTATATATATCTATAGCTTAATACATTGTATTGGTAACAAAAGTATTTTCTAGTTTCTTCACCAATGGATCAAATAATCATTACAGAGTGGCTATACTTATGAAGAATAGGAATGGGGCCATTAGTTAATAATAATAGCTAAAATGTGTTAATTTGTGTATAATTCATATGTATTAAATAACTTAATCTTCACAACAATCATAAGAAAGGCATGGTCATTGTCACCATTTTACACTTCCATAAGCTGAGACTCAGAGGTCATATATCTTGCTCAAGGTCATAGAGGAGTAAGAGACAGAGCCAGGATTTTAATCTAGCTCTTAACTTCTACATTATGTTTCCATCTATGCTTATGTAAATTAATCTGAGAAGACACACGCTTCCTGTTTATTTTAGCATGTTTTTAAAAGTATAGTTTCCTTTCACTTGCTTCTTTCTCCTGAAACTGAAGCAAAGGAGGACGGACAAGGTTTTACTCTGATGGATCTGTTTGGTTGAATTCTTGCTAGTGAAAATTGCAAGAAACATTCAAATATACACACAGATACTTAGCTTTGTGATTGAAGGCAACACTCTTAGCCTTTGGTTTTATGTAAGGTGACCACTCTTGAGACTCAGTGGTGAGCATACCTTTGATGCAAGACAATGTGCATAATATTAAAAATATACCTCACAAATATTACATTTAATATGCTACTGCGACCAAAAGTACTTGAGGGATAAGTATCTCTCTTCAAACATTTGAAGACCTTTCATATGGCAGAAAAAAAAAGAGAAAGACTTCATAGTAAATTAAACCATCCCCTAGTAAAATAGACGTTCTTAAAAAGTAATGAATATCTATTTTAAGAGTTTAAGATTCTGTGATTATGAAAAGATTTTTTTTATCAACTCCATTTGTAGTGAAAAAGGCCCCAAAGCACAGT
>RJWJ010012415.1:0-42042 GCA_004363605.1 Indri indri | reverse complement strand
CCAAAGATTCAACCAAGAGGCTACTGGAACTGATAAATGAATTCTGTAAAGTTTCAGGATACAAAACCAATACACACAAATCAGAGGCTTTCATATACACCAACAGCAGTCATACAGAAAACTAAATCAAAGATTCAATTCCCTTCACAATAGCAACAAAGAAAATAAAGTATCTAGGAATATATTTAACTAAGGAAGTAAAAGACCTCTACAGGGAGAACTATGAGACACTGAGGAAGGAAATAGCAGAAGATGTAAATAGGTGGAAAACCATACCATGCTCGTGGGTCGGCAGAATAAACATTGTTAAAATGTCTATACTACCCAAAGTGATCTACAGATTCAATGCAATCCCTATTAAAATACCAACATCATTCTGCACAGATGTAGAAAAATTAATTCTACGCTTCGTATGGAACCAGAGAAGACCCTGCATAGCAAAAACAATTCTGGGCAATAAAAACAAAATGGGAGGCAACAATTTACCAGACTTCAAACTCTATTACAAAGCTGTAATATTAAAATCAGCATGGTACTGGCACACAAACAGAGCCATTGACCAGTGGAACAGAACTGAGAACCCAGATATAAAACCATCCTCATACAGCCACCTAATCTTTGACAAAGCGGACAAAAACATACACTGGGGAAAAGAATCCTTATTCAATAAATGGTGCTGGGAAAACTGGATAGCCACATGTAGAAGACTGAACCAGGATCCACACCTTTCACCTCTCACAAAAATCAACTCACGCTGGGTAACAGATTTAAACCTAAGAAATGAAACTATTGGAATTCTAGAGGAAGAAGTTGGAAACACTCTTCTAGACATTGGCTAGGCAAAGAATTTATGAAGAAGACCCCAAAGGCAATCACAGCAACAACCAAAATAAATAAATGAGACCCAATCAAATTAAAAAGCTTGTGCACAGCCAAGGAAATTGTCACGAGGTTACATTTCTTGATTGATTCTCTACTTCACTAGTTCTCTTTTAAGACATTTTTCTTCTATAATTTTTTATTAAATCTTGACATGCATAAAATAAAATGTATAAATGGTAAGAGTACAGCTTGATGAGATTTAACAAATACAGACATGTAACTAACAGAACATTTTAACTACAACATTATCAGCATTCCAAAGTCCCCTTCCTTCCCTTTTTCCAGTCTTACTATTGCTTACCCATGAAAACAACTCCATATAGCTTAGTCTAGATTTGCCCTCAATTCACAATTATAAAAACGGAATACAATATTTTCGTGTTGTTTCTTTTATTCCATAATAAAATGTGTATATTTTCTCATGTATACTGTATTCATTTCTATTGGGTTTGTAAACGAGTAGTGAAAGTATAGGGTATAGAATATGATTATATTCAATTTTACTGGATTCTGAAAATCAGCTTTTTTAAACAGCTATACCAAAGTTTATACCTATTGCAGTGTGTATTACCTATTGATAAATTAAAAAAATGATCTCCTATAAGTTCACTAAGAAATTTTAAAATTCTTATTATAAATCATTATAAATGATGATTATATTTTATTAAATATATTATCTGCATTTATTGAAATAATAAAATTTTCTCATTTTTATTCCATTGATGTGGTGAATCACATTGGCTTTCCCGAAAATTATTTGCTGAGAAAAAAATCAATCCATAAAAACTAGTAAAATAAACAACTACGTAACCTTCACTCATACTCGCGAAAAGTGACTATTTTGCCACATTTCCTCTGCTCTGTCTCTTTTTCTCTCTGCCTGTGCTAATAATACATTCTTTTGGCTGAAACACATTCATCATTTCATATGTTGCCATGCTTCCACGTTTTCATGAGTCTGAAATTTTTAAAGAGGGGAGTCCACTCTTGAGTAAGCATTGATTTCTTTTTTAAATAAAAAGCTACTATTACCCAAAAGAACAAAAGACATTCTATAAAAAAGACATCTGCACTAGAATGTTTATAGCAGCACAATTCACAGTTGCAAAGATGTGGAAACAACCCAAGTGCCCATCGATACGTGAGTGGATTAATAAAATGTGGTATATGTATACCATGGAGTTCTACTCAGCCGCAAAAAACAATGGTGATCTAGCACCTCTCCTGTTAGCCCAGACAGAGCTGGAGCCCATTCTAGTAACTGAAATATCACAAGAATGGAAAAACAAGCACCCCATGTACTCACCATCAAATTGGTATTAACTGATCAACATTTATGTGCACATACAGTAATAGCATTCATTGGGTGTCTGGCAGACTGGTGGGGAGAGGAGGGGATGGGTATATACACATCTAGTGGGTGCGGTGCACACCAGCTGGGGATAGACACTATTGAAATTCTGACTCGCGTGGAGCAAGGACAATATACGTAACCTAAACATTTGTACCCCTGTAATATGTGAAATTTTAAAAAAAACAAAATAAAATAAAATAAGCTACCATTCCATACTTGAAATAAACACACTTTAGTTATGGTGCATTATCCTATGTAGGTGCAGCAGTTCCCCCTTATCCACTGTTGGCTATGTTCCAAGACCCACAGTGGATGCTTGCAACCACGGGCAGTACCAAACCATATATATATATATATATATATATATATAAAATAGTTTTTTGATCATAACTGAAATAGCTGCTAACTTACTAATGGTCTAGTAGTGTACACAGCACAGACACACTGAACAAATGGATGATTCACATCTGGTGGGCTGAGCAGGACAGCCCAAGATTTTACTATGTTACTCTGAAGGATGCCTGACTTGAAACTTCAGGATTGTTTATTTCTGGAATATTTCATTTAATATTTCCAGAACACAGTTAACCATGGAAAACTGAAACCATGCAAAGCAAAACCATGGATAAGGGGGACTACTTTATTCCAGAAAGCAGCTGCCAATAATTGCTTAGAATTATTTTATCTATGTTTATAAAAGTTATTACCTGTAATTTTTCTTTCTTATATCATCCTTGACAAATTTTGTCTGGTGGTATTTCCTTTGAAAGTTATTTGACACTTTCATCTCACTGCTCTTAGAATTTTTTTCCTTCGTGTTGACTTCAGGTAATCTGATGAATATGTTCCTTGGAGAAGACATTTTTTCAATGACTGTCCCAGGGGTTCATTGAGCTTTTTTGTCTGGATATCTAAATCTCTAGTAAGACTAGGGGAGTTTTCCTTAATTGTTCCCTGAAATAATTTTTCCAAACATTTTGCTTTCTCTTTTTCTCCCTTAGGAATACTTATAATTCTTAGGTTTGTATATTTTACATAGTCTCATATTTCTTGGACATTTTGTTTATTTGTTTAATCATTTTTGTCTTTATTTTTATCTGACTGGGTTAACTCAAAAGCCTTGTCTTCAAACTCTGAATTCTTTTCTTCTATATGGCCTAGTCTATTGTTAAAATTTTCCATTGTATTTTGTAATTCCCTGAATAAGACTTTAATTTCCAGGAGTTCTATTATTTTTTTTTAAAATATCTATCCCTTTAGTGAATTTTTTATTCATGTCCTGAATCATTGTTTTGCTTGCTTTGATTGGTTTTCAACTTTCTCTTGGATCTCATTGAACTTGCTTGTTTTCCATATTTTGAATTCTTTATCTCTTATTTCAAAAATTTCCTTTTGATCAAAATCTATTGCTGGAGAGCTACTGTAATTTTTTGGAGGTTTTGAAACAGCTTGTTTTTTCCATGTTGCCAGAGATCTTATCCTTCTCATTTGGAGAAACTGTCACTTCTTATTTTTAAATTTCCTTTTGTTAGAATGGAGCATTTTTTAAAAATTATCTTTACCACTTGAGGGTGTGAGTATATCATATGCTGTGTTTGGTTGTTTTAAGTTCAATTTTGGGTGCTTTCAGCGGGCTGAAGAACTCAGACCAATATTTAGATTGTTGCTTGACCAAAAACTGAACCATATCCTACACAAGTTGATGGAGAAAATTAATTATCACTATATGTAATAAGTAAAACTTTATAATTTAAAAACTTGAAAATGTTTCTCAGCAACCAAAATGAAACACTAACACACACACTGCCTAGTTATTTACATAAATTGTGTATAAAATATTTTACCTAGAATATTAGGTTACTCCTCCTACTATGCTCTCTATTACATTTAATAAATTGCTATCCACAAAATCACAATTAAACTGGAAAAATTACTATTACAAAAGATTTTTAAACTTTTTCCTCACTACCATCCTGTCATTTTCTATTTAAATGCTTTTGTATCTATGTTTAAAATGTATAAAATTTACCATAATTCAGAACTTACATTACTACAAGTACAACTTCAATTATTTGTTTACTTTGCTTGTGAAATATACTCATCAGTCCTCAGTGAAAAAAATATTTTCTTATATGCATAATACAAACTTATTTTGCCCATGTTTTGAAAGCCTTGGGCTTACCTATATGCTACATCTGACAATTGCTTAATAAGAAAAACCTTCATGAAATGAACCGCCTTTGTAATAATCTTCTTTGTTACCTCCTCTTTATTCTAATTCTTGGATCTTTGATCTCTCTCTCTTGTCATTTCTTGTCAACCACACCGTATCAAACATATACTGAAAAATATTTAGCTATCTCTTTCAAGAAGGATTTTAAGAAAAACTAGCTTATTTATTTAATCACATTGGACAATGCTGTTTTTTATCAGACAAATAAGTTGCAATAATCAATTCATAATCATATCTGAGGATTAATAATTAAGTAGCAGGCAATCATCAAATAGAGCAATAACTTTCTGAATCATACTCAACTTAAAATGGAATAAAAAGAGAGGAAAGCTATTCAAGAATCTAGGGAGCCCAGAAGAATATCAACAAGGCTTTCTCAGGTTTGATGTGAATTTCAAAGTTTAGGAAGAAGTTAGACAGTGGAAGCAAAACAAAAAGAAAGGAGAGGATTTTATTTATGATTTCTCCACATCCTAAATATTTTTTCAATCTACATCTGCTTAGGGACAGTATGTGAATTCTAACTCATCACTCTTAGACTCAAGACACTTTTCAACATTCTTTCTTTTCATTCTTTTTATTCCTCTTTATCATTTTATCATCTTTTGCCAGGTGTCTATAATTAGGTTTTTCTTAACTCTTATATGTTTTTTTTTGAATGAAGTTCTTATATTCCTTTTTAAACCTAAACAAGGTATTGTTAATTTCCTATCCCTGCTATCTTTGCCCATTGGTGCTGCTATAACAGAATACCTGAAAATTTTGGGTAATTCATAGAGAACAGAAATTTTTTTCTCATAGTTATAAAGGCTGGGCAGTCCCAGATCAAGGTGATAATAGGTTCATGGTCTGATGAGCATCCAGTCTCTGTTTCCAAGATGGTGCCTCAAACACCAGGTCCTGAAGAGTGGAGGAATGCTGCCTTTTCATGTGGCAAAAAGTGGAAGGGCAGAAAGAAGAAAACTCCCTTTGTCAAGCACCTTTGTAAAGGTACTCAATCCCATTCATGAGAGAGAAACTCTCAACCCCTAATCACCTCTTAAGTGTCGCACCTCCTAATACTATCACATTAGCAATAATTGAACTTTAGAACACATCCATTCAAACCATAATAGCTACCTTTTAATGAAGTTTTTTTACCTTTTTTCCCTCATTCCTATTTTTAATATCTATTTGGGCTACATATTCAAAAATTTTATAGTAAAGTCAAATAATTTATCTTATAATTCCATGTCATCACATCAGCATAATGAATGTTCGATTAAGTTTTAATAACATGTGCTTTTTTTGAGATGCCTAGAACTTAGTATTAATACTACATGTCACCAGTTTGTCATCTTAAAAGTTTTGTCACATCATTAGAATGTAATAGTCTCACAGAGTATCTCACACTGAGTGGTCATTCATTGCATATGTGCTGAAAAAAAAAATGATTGATCCAGATAATGAAGAAATGATACTAAATAATGAACAGATAAATATTACAATAGATACTGAAAATGTTTCAATTAGTAGGTTTTTCATGTATTCATAGTTTCTCAAGCATTAGAGAAATTACTACAGATGTTCTTTGACTTATTATGGGGTTACATTCAATAAACCATAATAAGTCTAATATATTGTAAATAAAAATGCATTTAATACACCTAACCTATTGAACATCATAGCTTATTCTAGTCAATAGAAGTATGCTCAGAACACTTACATTAGGCTACAGTTGGGCAAAATCATCTAACACAAACCCTACTTTATAATAAATTGAATGGGAAAATATTCCTAACTTTCAAAATTATTTTATATATTTTCTTAAAATAGTAATCAGAAGATATCAAAAAATATGAGCAGGTAAATAATCTGTAGAAATATGTCAAGTGATTCTTTAAACCTATACACTATTAAATCTGGCAAATTGGAGGACAATTTAAAGTACGGTTTAAAATCCTGACTATAAAATCAACATAGATGACTGCACAAAATTCATAAAATTTTCAACGATATAACTGGAATATTTGAAAAGCATTATTTTAAAAATCTTTAGAATAAAATATAGCAAAAAGACAATATGAAATAGATTTATTGTTTTATTACTAATAAATAATAGCTTATAACTCCAAATATTAAGATTAAATAATTTAATACATTTAAAAACATTAATATTCTTATTTGTTTTATCAAAGCACATTTATATATAATCACAATTTAGTGAGTTTGTAGAGGAGAAGTTATAGTCAAGATTCTTGAGACATTTTTATCTGTGACTGAGGTAAGATAAATGAATTGATGCTTTTAAAGATTCTACAATGGAATGTTTCCATAAACTTTGTGTCTTGAGTTTTTGATTGTCAGCACATCCACAATCAGAACATGATTTACTAAAGTTTTACTTTCGTTATCCTTAACTAGGTTTAATGTTAGGTTTGATGTATGTAGGAAAGTGCAAGGACATTTGTTATACATGTTTATGGTTGTCAGTTATCATAATCTATAACCTTTTGTAAAAAAGTAAATTGGATTTATCTGTCAGAAAGAAGAAAAAAATTACTTCTCTATTTCAAGGTTGAAAATATGTATTTTATGAGGCAAGGAACTAGGACTTCAAAACCCTTCGAAGGATGCTTTAACTTGAAGGCAAGATAAGCATTTTATTTTATTTTATTTTTATGGTTTATCATTTTTATACTTAGATAATGAATCCTGAAAAAACCAAGAACAGCTTTATACTGTTAGTTCATTTTTGTTTCTCCAAGGTCAGGAAAGCCTAATCACCTTAAAATTTCTCTCTCTCTCTCTTTTTTTGCTTTAGAAATATAATTTTTAAGAAAATGGACTAGTTATGAAGCAGGTGCTGCCCCTAGTAAGAAAAATGAGTCTGCTTGTAGGATGACACAGTTAAATGACATCTAGATATGGAGCCCAGTAGGAGTCAAGCTTCAATGCAGAAGGTTTTCATAATATTTCATGACACAACTTGTGTCAATCCAATAATAAATACCCCATCTATGGAGGCGTATACAATGTTAAGAATTGGGTGAAGGCTGGGTGACTGAATTGATCATTGCCTTTTCTTTTCATTCTTTCAAAATAAATTTAATGGGTTTTTTTATGATCATCATTGTGACTGTAAAATTCAAATCATCTCTACTGTAAGTTAAAGAATTTTAGAATATATTGCTACCCTCACTCTTACTCTGCAATATTTCTAGTTAACTTAGACACATTTAAAACAGTTTCTAAGACATGTCTGAGGAAAATTACAGTATGCTTCTACTGAAAACATTATAAAAAGGTTTTTGTTCTGTTTCATCTTGTTTTGCTTGTTTTTTGTTTGTTTGTTTTATTGCCCTATAATTCAGTTGCAAATCCCCTTGCTATCAATATTCTGAAAATGATTTAAATTCAAACAATTTGCTAGCTGATAGAAGTACCTTATTTACAGATATACAACACAAATGTGATGGAGAAGTGCTTTCTTTGAATTGAAGAACCTGTGAAATGAAATTTTGCCAAAGAGAAAGTTGCTTTCACACTTTGTTCAGAAACTCCTGCTGAGAATCATAATAGGTATGAGTATACCTCTTGACAAAGACTTCTGAACAGAGACAGTATTCGTGGTTACAGCAAAGGTTACTCCTTACATTTTGGTGGGCACACTGTCCAGTTCTCTCATAGAAATTATTGCCACTGGTCACACTTAATCTTTCAGATTGTAATTATTTAGATGTCGGTCTCTCTCATTGAAATATGATTTCTTCAAAGACAGAGATTTAGTTTTATTCATCTTGACATTTCTATCACCTGACAGAGTGTACATCAAATTTTTGACTATCAAAAAATTAACTTAATGTAATCTTTATATCACTCTTAAAAATGGCATGTAAGGACAGTATGATGATGAAGATAAAAAGCATGAGATTATTCAATATGCTAATAAAAAGAAGTCTAAGGGCATGCCCTGTCTAACTTGTACTATAGTAGCCCTGAGGGAAATTCTACCAGTAGATTGTTGTGGTACCTTTAAAGATGAAATTGGAACCCATAATCTATACACCACAGTAATGTTATAATCAGTAACTTTGGAAGTGCAACTTCCAGACCATCAAAGTGAGTGGTACAGTGAGTTTACCCTGTTCTGTGGCTTCTTCTTCCTAACCATACTTTCAGGGTGCATGTTCGTCTAGGCAGCTACAGCACCACTTGGTAAGGTTCACACTGCCCCTTGTATAAAACATTCTGCATTTGCAGCACAGGTTCAAAAATGTCCTCCCTACAGGTCCTCTTTTGCACAGTGGTGGACTCACTCAACCCTGGGACCACCCAAGCCTCATCCTCTTGGCCTTCATATAAATACTGTTCTACTTTCTAATGCCTAGGGATCTTATCTAAGTGCTTCTTGCAGTAGTATTCTCTTTAAGTAATCAAAATAGTTTTGATTTTTTAAAAAAATATATCGGGGGTGTAGAGTATACACTGTAGCTAAAAATTCATATCCTACTTATTTGAGGCAATAAGTTTACCTTGAACAACAGCATCCATAACTTGAAAAAATAATGTTTTACATAAGAAATTATGCTCATAAAATTAAAAAGAGATTTTCAATATAGACATGAGGTAGAGAGTAATTATCTACAAATTCTAATCAATAGACCATGACTATTTTTAATCTAATTACATTGCATCAATTTTTCCAGAACATCATGCATCTTCCATTTGTTGTTGCTTTATTTGTTTGCCAATCCCATTATTAAATAAACTTTTGCCACCACTTTGCTTATCCAATCACACAGATTTTTTGTGGTATCCTACACCTAATCATTCCATCATTTAATTTGCCACCAAAGCTAACATTATAATTTAGGCATTATCTAATTCTCAGTAATTTTCAAAATTATTTTCTAATTTTTGCTCATATTTCACTATAGCATGTGCTATTTATCTTGTTATTTATTTGACATATTTTTCCACTGTCCATAACATTTCCCACCTAAGTTATCCCTCAATTGAGGGCCACATCAAAGGATTTTCTATTTACATTTATTATGGTAGTAAGCACATAGTTTCTTCTAATTCTGTCTTGTTTTAAAGAAAAAATATTATACTGTTGCTCCATGAATTAATGTCAATATATTGTAGACAGAAATGTCTCAGGAGTTTTGCAGAGCTTTGCCCTGAAGGAACATGTGAACATGTTGGTTTGCATTTCAAATGCTGTTGCTCCTCAGGAGGGCATCTCTGAAAGACAGCAGTGGCTGTATCCCACAAGGCACCGTGTTTCTCAGACCCAAAGGTTTGGATTTGCTTTGTAAAGCAAAGCAAATCTGTTAAAAACTACAGAATGAGAGCTGATAAAAGAGTGCCCGCCCTGAACAGACAGCCACAGACAGCCACCCTGGCTATAAGAAGTTAAGGGGCAGTTCCTGCTTAAAACTCCAGACTACCTGTCTCCATTCACAATAACCTGATAAAGAAAATATGGAGCCAATATATCTCTGTTTAACCGCTCTGTTAAGTGATAAATTTACCTTAGAATTTAGAAGTTAATCTTTGAAAGATTTTTTAACCAGATAGAATTAGTTAAGGGATCTGTAGAAGCCTTTTGAAAAACTGTTAACCTAAGAGGAACTACCTGCTGTTATGTAAATCTGTTACCCCTGGCAACCGATAACTGTTACCTATAAGTGACCATGTAAGACTTCATTCATGGCCTTTTTGAGATTGACGGAAAAAATCCAAGGCCCCCAGAGCTCCCGCTTTGCCTATAATCTTTATAAATCTATAAAACTATACCTTCATCTCTGTGTATTCTTTTATTTCCCTTATTTTCCATTTTCTATTATTTTCTTATCCCTTGCAACTCTACCAAAGGGACCCGGGTTTTGCCAGGAGCATTGGCTGCATTCCCTGCATTAAACAAATCTTTAGACAGGAAATATGATTTCTAGAGTTATTAATTTAGAATATGTATATATATGGTTTTGTGGAAGGATTATATTTCTGCTTAAATTATTCTTTTATTTCTAATTCACTTTCTTTTGATTTAGATTTTAATTCTTTGAAATAAAAGAACAAAACAGAACTTCTTAAATAATTGAGATATTAGGCAAAACAAAAGTAAATATGGAAAATGACTTTGCAAAATTTGCTTCTGAATCTAAGACAATATGACCTTTCTCATTCTCTGATAACCCAGTTCAAATAATGAAGGAGGTATACAAAATTTTTAATGTCTGATCCATATCTATATTTAAAGATTTAACAGGTAAAGTTTTGCTTCTTTAAAATTTTTCATTTGATGTAATCCCACTCTATTAAAACAATCAGTCCCTTGGGAGGCAAAGTTTTATTTTCATAGATTAATTCAAAATGATAAAAAGTAATTCGAAATGGATATTATAGAATATTTACAAGGAGTTTGAAAACACATCTCTATGAGATGTTGCAATTAAGTTTGATTACTTCAACTATGAGACCAAATAGCTCTGGCAGCAAGTGTATGCTCTTCTGAAACATAAAGGCTATGAATTTTAGAACATGATTGATTACTAAACAAAAAGGATATTCAATTATGTTATATAGGGTTATAGGATTTTAAAATGGGTATATACTTCAATGTATTTTTACAGAGACTCTTTGCCAGAGTTTAAAACAATATATTGAACTTCATGAGTATACTAACCAACCACTCTTCGGTTTTGATGGCAGGCTGCCTCAAACTGGTTACAATATGGGAAAGGCCAGGACAGAAAAAGTAGCTGAGTAGTACATTTGAAAATTATTAGTTAGTGACACTGTGCAGAGACATATAAACCTTGATTTGCCATTTATCTCATATAATCCTTCAGTGTTGAGAAGACAGGAGGTGAGTCTTAAGACAGCTGTTTTTTCATCTCTTCCTTCCAAGATAAGAAAGGTCCTAAGAGTAGCAGTAGGTTCTACACTTGGACCGTTCTAATTGTCCACACCAACAGCAAACAATTAAGAATGCAAAAAAGATCATCGTGTAAAATCTGGTCTAGATTAAACTTCATGGAAGCTTGTATCCCAACACACACTGTTTAAATATATCAAATTATATTTTATTACCATGTTAATGATTTTTATAATTAAACCTCAAATGTCCCATACATTTAATAAAACTAATAAATTTTAATATTTTAAGAGAAAAATCTCAGGGAGTAAGAGGATATGGCATAATGTGCTAATATTTTAGCTAAAAGATAATTTACATTTAATATTTATGTGACTGTATGCAAATGGAATAATACCGATAATAGTAATAACACAATCATCATTATTTCTTTTTATTTATATATGCTATATAACTATATATACTCTATACAACTATATTGATAGTTGTACCAAATCATATTTCTGTAGCAGTCCTATATAATCTATCTCTTTAATTGTAGTGACTTTGTTCATTTTGAGGATTCATGGATAATGCCGGTTACTTGTGAGCTATTCTTATTAGAGATTTGCTGAATATTTTATATGCTTTGAGAACAATAATTAGCCTGTTCTTGGTGTATAGTCTAGGCAAAATGTCTAGCTTGAAGCTCAAGTGATTTATTTTTCTGTTTCTGAAAATAAAATTTATGTTTGCACTATTTTATTTTATTTGGTACTTCATAGGGTAGTAAAACGCATGTGCATGACTTGATAGGAGCATATAAGTAAGTAGAGGGATGTGGATTGGCTAATAAGGCTGATATTAAGGACTTGAAGAGATATAGAAAGGATGATCATCCATTTTATCCAGTTGAAGAATTGAGTATGCTGGATGACTTTCCTAGTCACAAATATAGAAAGGGATGTTTTATTTTTCAGAATAAGATACAAATATCCAATTATGAAACTACTATATCCCAAACATTGATAGAGTGTGTATATAGTGTTGGATGAGTTACCTAAGTTTTCTGAACTCAATTTCTTTATCAATATAATAAAACTATTTGCTTCAGGCTTTTTGAAATAACACTTCAATTCTAATCCACCTAGTAAAAATGTTACACACAATTGGATCATGTACCTGTTATCCCTGACAGATTTGATCAAGCATCAACAAAGAGAGTTTTGTAAGTGCTGCAAATTTCCATGTAAAAACAAAGGACAAAAAATAAATTGTTCAAGCTAAATGCATCAATAAAATATTCATAGAAGAGGCAGTGCTTCAGTTGGTTCCTGGAGATTAGATAGAACTTTTAAACTAAGAAAATAAATGGAAAACAAGTGAGGACATATTGATGAAGGAAACCATACTCCACAAACTAGGTAGTAAAGAGTGCTAAAACATAAGGAAATGCCACTGAGTACTCTGTACTTGGAGGTGAGAAGTACATTAAGTCTAGGGAGACCCGAGACCAGAGAGAAGGTGATGTTTTGGGAATAGTACAGCAACAGGCAGTCAGACATTGGCTTCTCCATATCCCTCATCCTTTTCATCAGACCAAGCAGGAGCAATGCCTCTACATAAAAAAGCTCTATATGGCTGTCACCTCGAATGTGTTCAACACCAGGGAGAAACCTGGAGTAAACTTTCAGAAGATAGGAGCTCAAGAAGCAAGGAATCTCTCCAGAGATCCCTTGCATTTAACCAAGCAGGAGAATACTATCCAATTTCTCCCAAACGAGCTCCCCAAAATGAAGAGTGCACTGCCTATTTACAACCACCAGATTTGATCACGAAGTTTAATGCACAAAGATGAACACAGAATCAAGAATCATTATATTATTAATTTAAGGAATGCATCCATAAGGAGATTGAAATAGTACAAGTAGAAGGAAAAGAAAATCATTGGAATAAGCATTAACATTATTCAGAGATTCTTCACCTTTCATCAGAGAGTTGCAAGTGAATAGTATACGTAAAAAAAGGAATCAAATAAAGTTCTTGGAAATTAAAAGCATGCTCACAGAAATTACAAAAAGATCTAAACAATTGAGAAGAAATGCAAAAGGTAATCAATTGAAGAGTAACTTTATATAAACAATTTTGATAACTTTGATTAAAAGAATGCTTTTCTAAGAAAAAATAAAAAATCAAAGTATATCCCAAGTGGAATTGAAAACATGAATAAACCCAGAAACACAAAGCAAACTGAAAAGATATTAAAAAAACTTCTTCACAACAAAGGACAATATTTAGTTTGCTTTATAAGAAAATTTTACCAACTCTTTAAGAAAGATATTTTTCTAAATGTGTACAATTTGATGTATGCTAAGAAAGCCTACATAACTCACTTTCCAAAGGCATCATAACTCTTCTCTAGTCCTGGAGCTGTCCATACAAGGCATATTAGCTTCCTGGGATGCCATTACAAAATACCACACACTGGGATGACTACAACAACAGAAATTTATTTTCTCACACTTTTGGAGGCTGGAAGTCTGATCAGGGTGCCAGCATGGTCAGGTTCTGATGAAAGCCCTCTTCCTGTCTTGCAGACAGCTGCCTTCTTGCTGTATTCTCACATGAACTTTTTTTGGTGCATGACTGTGCAGAGAGAGAGAGGGAGAGAGAGAGGACACCTAGGTACATGTGATTTCTCTGAGCTCTCTGGTATCTGTTCTTGTAAGGACACTACTCCCATCATGAGGCCCCACACTCATGCCCTCATCAAACCCTGATTTCCTCCCCAAAGTCCTATCTCCAAACACCACCCCATTGGGGGTTGGGGAATCAACATATACACGGAGGGTGCAAAAACATTCAGTTAATAACATTCCATGGCACTCAGCCCTGCTCTATGTGCTATAATGAATGCAAATATATACAATTTGTTCTTAAAGAGCTTATGAAACATATTTTCTGCTTCAGGTAATATAATCTAAATCAATATCATTTAGGAACATACGTACATTTGAAGTAAAATAACAAAAATTAAAACCTAGCATTCCAATTAAAAATAATAAATCATGACGTAGTTGGATTTATCCCTAAAACTCAGGTACCAAAAATATATTAATAAAACTTCAAATATTAAACTACTAAGTGAGAAAACATGTAGTATTAAACTCCAAAGAATTTGAGAGCTTACTCTTCTAATTTTCTGAAACGTTTACCAGCCTATTTTTCTAATGTGCCCTGACTAGATCCTAACTAAACAGCTGGTTCTGTGTCTTGGTATTGGGATTAGGCAAACAGTGGGTATACCATGACTGAGGTTTAAATCAGAAGCATTGGTGTCTCCAATCTGTGAATTAAACGTCTGTCTTTTCTATCTACACTGATATAAACTCCTATACCTAAGCCTATCCTTTTTTTAATGGAGGGCTAGTATTAACAGTTCTTTTGTGTGTTGGTGAGTGACTCAGATTTCAGTTAGTTTATAATTTCATTTAGAATTGATAATTTAAAAAATGCTTGACTAAACTCCGCAAATCAGGATTATTTTTTTCCCTTAATATCACTGTCTATGTCTAACACTTTCAAAGTACCATAGATTTAATCTCAATCCTGACACTCATGTAGTAAACCCAGAGAGAAAAAAAATGTTGCTAAATAGCCCGACATTGTCTCCTTAATTTCTCCCACCCATATCCAGCACTTATCTTCCACTACTCTGCATGATGGAGCAGCTGTCAATTGATTTGTTTCTAGACATCTGGTGCTACCAGACATCTTGGCATATCAGCACCCCAAGTTTGAGGACTTTGGGAATAACATTTTATTATCTAGTATTCCAACACTACAATGTACTCATGTTCTGTCTTTGTAGACTTTTTCAGCTTAGTTGAATAGAAAATTGCCCCCCCAACCCCTTCAAAATATAGAACATAGCTGTGTTTGTTTCAGACTGGATTAATGTGTCAGTAAAAAATATAATATTCTTTCGATCAATACTTCACTCTGTGTAATAAAATCTTTTTATGAAAATGTCAGATATTAGCTGGAATACTCTATGCATATGCTCTTTTATTTAATGGAATAAATAATTAGAAAAAATCTTGTCTGTCAAACTAATGAGACATTTAGTTTTGGGTTTCCAAAGATTGAAGCTTAATCATGATAATATTTAATGATTTTGGTATCTTTTCATTCATTGAAACAATTCACATGCTAGAAGTAACTGCATATATTTAAATTAATTATAGCCAAATAAAATGTGGATCATAATCACAAGAGCTCTAAAATTGACACAATTTTTTTGAGATTATTATGTTGTTGCACATGTCTATTTACTATATATTTTGGATGTGTGCTATATTGCTAATTGCAGTTAAAATAACTGTGGTGAAACTAACATGAAATTTCAGTTTCCCTCCTGTTACAGGAGACATTATTTTGGCAAAATTTTTAATTTTAGTAAAATTTCTTGAACATAAATATGGAAAAAATGCAACATATCTACGTCCTCTGCAACAATTTAAAAGAAAGTTGGAACTCTCAGAGCAGACATGTGTGAATGAATATGAGTGATGTATGCTGTCTCTAACACTTGAGTCCTTAAAGTACAGGACTTTAGAGGAATTCAATTGCTCTTCTACTTCCATCTGAAGCAATGATAAACCAACATAGGTGTTGAATACAGCTGCGATCCCCAATCCCCCGGCCGCAGACAAGTACCAGTGTGTGGCCTGTGTTAGGAACCGGGCCACACAGCAAGAGGTGAGCCACAGGCCAGCAAGTGAATCTTCATCTGTATTTGTAGCTTCTCCCCATCCCTCGCATCACTGCATAAGTCAGATAAGCCACAGCATTAGATTCTCATAGGAGCAAGAACCTTACTGTAAACTGTGCATGTGAGGGATCTAGGTTGTGCTCCTTAGGAGAATCTAATGCATGATGATCTGAGGCAGAGCTGGGGCGGTGATGCTAGCTCTGGGAAGAGCCTGAAAATACAGATTATCGTTAGCATAGAGGTTTGACTGCACAATAAATATAATGTGCTTGAATCATCCTGAAATCATCCCAAACCCCCTGCATTCCATGGAAAAATTGTCTTCCATGAAACTGGTCCTTGGTACCAAAAATGTTGGTGACTGCTGGAATACAGTACAATGCACATAGCTGTTTCTAAATGCTCAATTAGCTCCTTAGCTGATTTATAAATTTATTTATATTACTTAATTGCTTAACTAACTCCCAACATCCCTGCACATACACTTATTTAAAAATGTAACCTGCCAAAATGCAAATAGTCATGATCTCAGCTTGTAAATAGGCAATTAAGAAATTAAACACATGAGGTATCATACAAGCTTAAAGATATAGGAGATTGCAAAGCCTTGCAAGAAAGAACAGAATGAATACCACACTAGGAATTGTCTTCCTACCGTAACAAAGCATTGAAAGTAACGTGAAAGAAGGCAAATGGAGATGGAAAAATTTGGTTGACATTATTAATTTATTTATTTATTCGATCCCCATTGACTGACTTAGATTACTTCACTTTAAATGCTAAATTCTTTTTGATATTGACTAATAAGCTTTCAGAGATTGACATGACATTTTATGATGCTAACCAGAAATAGCACCTGTCAGACTTCATTTCTAAAGTGATTATAATTTACCCAGCAGTTAAGAACAAGTCTCTATGTTCCAACTTTCTCTACTTATTTTGTGACACTATTGTATTCAAATATTTGAAAATTTAAGAAAACAAAACCAATAATCTGAGTTAATTAACAACACATTAACTCTGTTGTTTTGACTGCTTTTGTCATTAAAGTAACACTTTCAGCATGGTACACAATGGATTAGATGAAACAGTTCAATTAGCATTAATGTCAGCCTCATAAGAGGCATTTACCATACAATGGAACTGGATTGTATATGAAATAAAGCACATAAAAAAATAAAACTTAGATTTAAATGCATCTAAAAACTATACTCATCAAATTTTATAATAAAACAAAAATGTAATCAATTGTTATTATCGCAGAATTGGATGATCAAATAATTAAATTGCTCTATTAATTAGTTCAATTTTATTAGTCATTAATGATTATGGCAACCATAGTTATAGCCTTGTTTTATATGAGGACATTTGAAAATCTGGCATTGTCTCTACAATCAGATTAAAAAAAATGCTAGGTATCATTTTAATACAAATGAAGGATGGATATAGAAAGAAAATGTTATTACTGTTGTTAATTAATACAACCCTTTTCCTAAGTATTTTTCTTCTCCAATTGCCTTGTAAATCAGCCTGCAAGCTTGTAAACACATAATTTAACATTTTTCTGAGATTTATGAAGAAAAAATTATGTTGTTTTGCAGTAGGTGAAGTACATGATAGAGTCTAATCTTACCTAATTTAAACCAAAGACAAATAATTGTCACTAATTTTATATGATATTAAACCAATAAAATATAACTTGCTTTTCAGAAGTAATTTTTTGGTCACCTCAAAGTGCTACTAAAAAATCAACTAATAAAATGCACACTTTTCTGTTTTGATTAGGTCAGTTGTCACAGTGTATTTTATTTCAAATACAGAGAGTGCTGCAGAGCGAAGGTCATTAATTAACTTTTATCTGTGAGTTAGTTCCACTATCCATTATCTGACCTTCAGTCCTTACTGTTACAGTGATACATTTAGAATGACCCAGCTAAATGAAAACATAGAAACAAACAAAAATATAGCCTGTAAAAATATTTTAAAAACAACGTACATTGGGAAAAACAGTGGAATAATTTTGATCATGAAGAAAGAATGAAGAGAGTGTATATATTCAAAAATTAAACCAGGATGATTTTACATCAAGAACTTTCCTCTCGTAAATATTCTCTGCAGTGTTACTGTGACATTATTACTGCATATAAGCTCTGTGTTTATCACAAGGAATCATATACTCCTTAACAAAATATTTTATGGAAGGACTCTTAAATCTTTATTTGTGAAAAAAACTAAATTCATAGCATACTTTTTTACTGTAAAAACTGTATATAAGGTCGCTACCAACTTGGAGTATTGTAACACCAAAAGGGAGAATCTGCATCAAAAGATAAGCTTTATTATATTTTTTAAATGTGCAAACACCAAATTTTTAGGATCATTTTAATATGTCCTCTGTTTATATTTTTCCCTGTGATAGGGATTATCCAAGAATCTAATTGACATAGATGAAATTCATATATTAAAAGAAATTAAACTATTATATAATAAGCTGCCTGGAGCATTTAAAGGAAATCCATATGGTATGTTATTTATTAAGTAATTATATTTGAGTTGAATAAGAGAGAAATAAAACTGCTTCACTGTTATAACATACAGTTACCTCATTTCCCTACTTTTATTTTTTTTTTTTTTTGAGCATTCTTTTCTTGACAGATTACTCATTGAAGTTTAAAACATTGGGAAATTTAATGTTTAAGAAAGAGAAAAATGAATGGGATGCACTTTTTTAGCTTTCTCATCCTGCCCCAAATACTTTTGCTTTCCTTTTTTTTCTTTTGACACTGTTACTTGTTTAATGTATATTCTTCTGCAAGAGAAGCACAAAGTCTCATGACTGAAAAGCCATTGGCATAATTCAGGAGAATAGGAACGTGGATGGATCTGTGCTTGGTGACGGAGCAGAACAGACATGGAATGTCCAGGTCAGCATAACCCCAAGAGGCCACATCCTTTAGACATTCACTGTAGGTACATTCAGTTATTCGATAAATATCTATTAACTGCCTACCGTATCCTAGGATCTCAGCTACGAACCAGTGCTCATCAAAGAGAAAACAGAGAAGAATCACTTCTTTTCTGAATCTTACTGTCTGGTAGCTTGGAGCAAAGAGAATCGCTCTCCTCTGTGTGCAGAACAGAGGGAAGGATGGTGGCGAGAGTGAAGCTGGAAGACCTCTCAGGCTGCTCTAACCAAACCCCTATGAGGCAAGCTGTTCTGCAAACATTTACTTTACATATTGGGAAACAGAGACTTTTCTTATTTCTGTTTATTTATCAGATGGGTGAATTTAGACCATGATCATATGTTAATGGAAATTATCTAAAGGCAAGAAAGACTGATGGTGCAGAAGGAACTGAGCATAAGGGGAGAAGCAAGGTTTTGAGATGAATAGAAACATAATTAAAAAAAAATATACATATATTTTATAATGCCTGTTGGAAAAGACCACCAAAAGGTCTTTGCATTTAGTCTGCAATGCCAGCAATGCATCTTTACTGGCTCAGCTCAAGTTTATATCTGCTCTCTGGCCCTATATCATAATATCGTCCTCAGGGATCTGGATCACCTCTTCCTTCATATGACAGCCCTATGATACATTACATTGTTGTTACGCTAATTGGACTGAGAAAGCAAGAAGTAACAATTGCTATAGACTTATTGGAAGGACACGTGTGCGTCAGAGGATATCAGATAAATCTGACAAAAATTCATGGGACTTCTTCGTCAGTGAAATTTTTAGAGGTCCAGTGATGTGGGGCATGTTATGATATCCCTCCTAAGGTGAAGGATTAGTTATTTCATCTGGTACCTCTTACAACCAAAAAAAGAGGTACAACACCCAGTGGGCCACTTTTGATTTGGGAGACAATATATTCCTCTTACTCTGGCCTGCTTACCAAGTGATGCAAAAAGCTACTAGTTTCGAGTGGTGCTCAGAATAACAGAAGGGTCTGCAACAAGTCCAGGTTGCCACGCAAGGTGCTCTGGCGCTTGGTCCATATGAAGATCTAGAGATACTTGGTGTGTCAGTGGCAGATGGAGATGCTGTTTAGAACTTTCAGCATGTCCCAATATAATAATCACAGCACATACCCTTAGGGTTTTGGAGCAAAGCCACGCCACCTTCTTTGGATAACTAATCTCCTTTTGAGAAATAGCTTTTGGCCTGCTACTGTGCCTTAATAGAGAATGGACAGTTAATCATGGGCCACCAAGTTGTTAGGCATACTAGCTGCCTATATCATAGCATGCCTATTATAATATATAGGTGATATATTATACATCTATATTCTATCCCTTATTTCATCTGAAGAGCCCCTTTTATTTTATTCTTAAATATCACATTAATTTTATACAGAAATTCTTAAAACATAAGAAAACTACTACAATTCTTAACTTTATGGAGATTTTATTTATTATTATATTATTTTAATTAGGCCATAATATGGAATTTAATTGAAAAGATTCATATTTCATATTTCTATCTGTAGAAATCATTTTTGTGAATGTTGTATATGTGTGCATACAATGTACAAATATATAAAACATGACTCTTTTATGTGTGCATATATATGCACACAAGTATATATAAAGATTTATCATTAAATCAGTAGGTATTTGAAAAAGAATGATTTAAAAATGATTATTTAAGATCTTTATTTCAAAATTTCTCTTTGTTATATTGAATAATTTTCCATATTTTCTTATTTTTAGGCAATATGTCTTATTAAAACTCTATGGAATTTATTGTAACATTTTAACATGATCATATTTTATGTTTAAAAAGAATTATAATACATATGGGATTATATTATGTATGTAGGCATATACTACATATGTGCAAAAATAATAACATATGTATGTGGATAGAAATATGATTTATCTTTATTATAATATTAACATATATTAGCCCTTACTTATATTTCTATCTGACACTCATCATCAGATAGAGCTATAGGTAAGACAACCAAGTTTCTTACGTTTCTTATAATTAATCACTGTATTTCTAAGTGATTTGAATTACATGTTTTATGGTAATGGACCCAGATCTGGAAGGTTCATGGCATATTCATGTCAACAAAAATATAATTATGCTTTTTCACATTAAAATATAATATAGTGGTATTAGTGGGCTTATTCATATTGTTTTTTTTATGATTGCCTGATACTTGCTCAAATTTTTTATATTTCTATTTTGCTTTTAAGGGGTTATTTTAAACAGTATTAAATAGGTTTTTAAATGTAATCTGAAATATTTGTATATTTAATTCAGGGTAGTAACTACCTATTACAGCATATATATGGATCAATTTTTGCCATGTTATTGTGTTTTGATGTTATTAAATTTTTACTTTTTTGCACATTTAACTCTTTTCTGATTATATTAATATTGTGGCAAAGTTTAAAGTTTATATTTTTCTCAGAGATTTGTGCAGCAGGTAGACCAAATACCAAAGCTAAAAGAAAAACATTAATAATTAGTTTACCTTCAATTCTTCTACTCTGACATCACCCTTGTGCTTTATCCATTAATATTTCAATGTAGACTTCAATAACTAAATTAAAAATAGAGCATACATTTTAATTTTACTTTTTAATTCTTTTTAATGTTTATCCAAAAGTCTCTTTCCAGATTATTATGGCATTCATACATTTACAAGAATTAAAGATTGATGAGATTTCATGATAGAACAAGTGACTTCAGTTTATGAATAAAACTTCTTTTAACAGAAACTTCTATCCTAATCGGAAACTATTAGAAGAACCTATAGATCCTATTGATTAAAACAAACTGTCAAAGAAACATACAGTGAATATAGTAGAATTCAACAGCTTTAAGCTACAGGTATAGTAAGTGATTCACCAAACGAATAGTGTTAATAAGTATTACTGATGCAGAGAAAAGAACAAATATTTCAGAACTGAAAATACAAGGTAATATGAAAAATAAATAATTTCTATTGTTTTAGATAGAAATATGCATTAAAATTGTAATAATGTACTGCTTTTTGTAAAAAAACATAAACTGACTCTTGGAAATAATTTAGCAATACTTTGCACTGTGATGGAAAGATGAAAAAATTATCAACAAAAAATAAAACACAAATGAAAACAAACATTCATGAATAGTGGCTGCACAAAAATAGCATTCTAATAATTTAATATTAATAGACAGTATTTTGCAGTAATATAACTTTTGCTTATAATGGAAAATATCTTCTTTTGAAAGTCTAAAATACATAAGATTATAGTGTTGATTTAAATAAAAACACAAAAATTTTCGTGCTTGGGTAAATAAAATAAAACTAAATTCTAAAATATGTAAAGACTCTGAATATATGCCATTCATTTATTGATTTCAAATACATTTACTGAAGCGTATACTCTCCTTGGGTAGTAGATTATGCAAAAATATACCATGCAAGCATTTAAAAGTACTAATATAAAAATATGGCTAAGAATTGAAACAGTTAAAATAAGGATGGCCAAAATATACAGGAAGACATACAATAATAGTAAATGCAGCACAGTGATTAATGACACAGGCTTTGCAATCAAGTAGATCTCAAATCAAATAATTCAAATCACCTTCGCTAGCTGTGTGACCTTGGACTAAGTTTTTAAACTGTTTTAGCTTTGGTGTTCTAATTTGTAAGATTGGGATAACATCCTCCGTCTCCCATGTAACGGTAAAATTTAAATAACAGAATATATGTGAATGCTTATCGCAGACAGTCTCTTACTGATTGAGTGCTTAGGAAGGGCAGTTAGCAGAGGTAGAAAGCTGAAACAGCAGTACTATAAAATTGTTGTAAATCTGTTTCTAAACAGTTTTTCTTTTGTCACTTGAAAACCTCAGCATGAGACTAAGCAGTACTTGATAAAGTCTAACATAGAAATAGGGTTCACAAAGAATGTATCAGCTTAGAAATCACAGCCACTCCCCAAATACATCCTCTAAAACCCTGTCTATAAAAATCCACATCTATTAGAAAGGGTTGGAAATCTTATCAGAGAAAAGTTTGCTTATACTACCTTCACTATTTTTTTCTGGGCTTTTATACTGATTTTCATATTACAAATATTGGCATTCTATACTTAAGAATACAGACATTAAATTCTGGATTGTATATAGAACATAGTAGAAGACAAATTATTCATCACTTGACCTTTACTACTGTTAAGGGAATGTAACCGAATGCAAATTTTAGAATCTTACGTAGCCACCTAACTCAATTAACTAAAAGTAAAAATGCCTAAGAATACCTATTATGTTGTCAGACAATCATTTAAAGTGACCTTGCTTAGAGATCTTGAGAAGGATTTTAGCTATTCAGCCTTTAAAAAAAAAGAAGCATATGATAATATATTCTTTGTATAGTTGTGTAATGGCTGGATATGTAGTAGTAAAAAAGAGACACTAAGTTCTTTCATTCATGAACCGGTGTCAGAATGATCTCAGCAACCCACAACCCACATAAACATCACGAAATTGAGATCAGTGGATTTATCTCATGCTTGACAAATTTGGAATTCATCAGCATCTGTCAATACACAGAGCATACAGCCATCACCAGCTGGAAAACAGGAGATTATCTCTATAATAACAATGAGTTGCCTCACTGTTTAGCCTGACTGGATAGGTGTTCAGCAGTTCACAGACCATAGCAAGGACTTCAGTAACACTGGAGGAGGAAACCATACCTGCAGTTACCTGTTAGCGACCCTTTGAGAAGTATTCACACATTTAGTGTGTCTCTTCATTAAACTACAAAAATAATCTGTCATGACACAATATTGACAATTATTTTATCTCATTTCTTAGCAGATATGTTGCTGTTTCTGCTTGGCTTCAGCTGTACTTATTAAGAGATCTGCTGTTGATGAGAAATGTATTTAATGTCTTCATTTTTTTTTTTTTTTTTATTAGACAGAGTCTCACTGTCTTGCCTGGGGCGAGTGCCGTGGCATCAGCCTAGCTCACAGCAACCTCAAACTCCTGGGCTCAAGCGATCCTACTGTCTCAGCCTCCCGAGTAGCTGGGACTACAGGCATGCGCCACCATGCCTGGCTAATTTTTTCTATATATATTTTTAGCTGTCCAATTAATTTCTTTCTGTTTTTGGTAGGGACGGGGTCTCGCTCTTGCTCGGGCTGGTCTTGAACTCCTGAGCTCAGAACTATCCGCCCGCCTCGGCCTCCCAGAGTGCTAGGACTACAGGCGTGAGCCACCGAGCCCGGCCTAATGTCTTCATTTTTGACATCATAAGGTCTTCTTTATCTTCAGTGTTAAAAAGTTTCTCTAGTGTGTGATAGCTGTAGATTTATTTTTATTTATTCTCCTAAGGGCATTCCTACATTCTTTGAGTTTTGCAATATTTATCGGTGATATATTTTCCAGTGTAATCTTTCCACAATCATTTCCATACTTTCTTTTCAGCAATATCAATTAGACCTGTGGTCCCCAACCCCAGGGCTGTGGACTGGTACCAGGCCATGGCCTGTTAAGAACTGGGTCCTGCAGCAAGCAAGGGAGCAAAGCTTCATCTGTATTTCCAGTTGCTCTCCCTCACTTGTGTCATCACCTGAGCTTCGTCTCCTGTCTGATCAGCCACGGCATTAGATTGTCATAGGGGTGCAAACCCTACCGTAAACTGCTCATGTGAGGGATCTAGGTTGTATGTTCCTTGTGAGAATCTAATACCTGATAGTCTGAGGTGGAGCTGAGGCGGTGATGCTAGCATTGGGGAGTGGCTGCAAATATAGATTATCATTAGCAAAGAGGTTTGACTGCACAAAGACCATAATAAGTCAATTGCTTGCAGACTAATATCAAAACCCTATCAGTGAGTGACAAGTGACAATTAAGCTGCATCTGGTGGCTGACTTTATAGTGGCAAGTGAGCTCATGTACTTTAATTGTGCAGCTGCATCTGGTGGCAGGCTTTAAGTCAGAATCCGACACTTATTTTAGTCTGTGCATGGCCCATCCATTATTTTATTTACCACTTCCATCTACGCCCTCTTCCAGCACTGCACATTTGTCCCAGTCACAGTTTTGGTAAGCCCACAAGCTAGCAAAAATGAGTAAAAAATAAACATTACTGGAGAGTTTCTTTGAAAAGAGGGAAAGACCCAATGATGAGACAGCAGAAGACTCTAAGATTGCAAGCAAAATGAAATCTGTGTTTAAAAGAAAATACCAAGAGTCCTACTTAAATTATGGGTTCTTTGCAACAGGTGATTCACATTGTCCAAGCCCATTTTGTATGATATGTGGTAACTGGCTATCCAATGGAGCCATGAAACCTTCAAAACTACTTCATCACATGGAGACCAAGAGCTCTCCATTAAAAGACAAGCCTTTGGAGTTTTTCAAAAGAAAAAAAAAAAAACATGAACATGAAGAACAGAAGCAATTATTGCAGGCCGCCACTTCATCAAATGTGTCTGCACTGAGAGCATCATCCTTAGTGGCTAAGGGCATTGCTCATGCTAAGAAGCCTTTTATGTTGGTGAAGAGTTGATACTGCCTGCTGCTAAGGACGTTTGCTGTGAACTTTTAGGAGAGGCTGCAGTTCAAAAGGCGGCATGTGTTCCTCTATCAGCTCCACGATATCAAGACAAATTGATGAAATATCAGAGGATATTGAGACACAATTGTTAGAGAGGATTAATAAGTCACCATGGTACACAATCCAGGTTGATGAGTCTACCGATAATGACAAGGCAACAATGCTTGTTTTGTGTGATATATTTTTCAGGAGGATGTGCATGAGGGTATGTCATGTGCACTTTTTTTGCCAACCAACACCAAAGCTGCAGAACTATTCAAGTCTTTGAAGGATTACATATCAAGAAAACTGAACTGGCCATTTTCTGTCAGTATATGCACGGACAGAGCAGCTGCCATGACTGGACGGCTTCCTGGTTTCACTACTGGAGTCAAAGAGATCACTTCTGAATGTGAGTCCATGCACTGCATCATCCATAGAGAAATGCTGGTTAGCCAAAAAATGTCACCTGAACTAAACGTTTTTCAGGATGTGATTAAAATCATTCACCACATTAAAGTACATGCCCTCAATTCACATCTATTAACGCAGTTCTGTGGAGATGGATGCAAAGCATATGCATCTTCTCTTATACACAAAAGTGAGATGACTTTCTAATGGTAGATCATTGGCCAGAGTTTTTGAGTTATAAGAGCCACTCCCGAGATTTTCAGTCACCACTGGCATCACATTCCAGTGACACAGAAAGGGTCACAAAACTTGTTTACTTACATGTTATATTCCACCTGTTTAACAAACTCAATCTGTCAGTTCAGGGGAGAACAACAACTGTGTGCAAGTCAGGAGGCAATGTGGCTGCATTCAAAGCCAAACTGGAATTATGGGGCTGATGAGTGAACATTGGGATTTTTGACATGTTTCAAACATTAGCAGAAATTTTGAAAGAGATTGAGCCAGGACCTTCTTTCTCCCAGCTGGTGCATGGTCACCTAATCTCAGCTTTCAAAAGACATTGAGCATTACTCTGAACCACAAAAGACCCCCAAACTGGGAAGAAATGGGTCCATGACCCATTTGTGAATAAGGCAGGTCAATCAACTTTGTCCCTGCTAGAAGAGGATCAACTGCTTCACATCAGAAATGACGGTGACCTTAAAAGTATGTTTGAGACAACTTCAAATCTTCATACATTCTAGATTAAAGTCAAGGTGGAATATCCTGAGATTGCCACAAAAGCACTGAAAAGCCTGCTTCCATTTCCAACATACTATCTTTGTGAAACAGGGTTTTCATCAGTGACAGCAACCAAAATAGATTATGGAGTAGATGGGACATAGGCAACACACTTCAGGTGTCACTGTCTCCCATCACCCCCTGATGGGACCATCTACTTGCAGGAAAATAAGCTCAGGGTTCCCACTGACTCTGCATTATCGTGAGTTGTACAATTATTTCATTATATATTACAAGGTAATAATAATAGAAATAAAGTGCACAATAAATGTAATGTGCTTGAATCATCCTGAAACCACATCCCCCATCCATGGAAAAATTGTCTTTCTGAAACCAGTCCCTGGAGCCAAAAATGTTGCTACTACTGAATTAGACATATGCCAATTTTCTTGTTCTAACCTTTATGCTCCTTTGTTTCTTTTTTTGCATTTTCTTTCTCATTTTTTCTTTGTGCTTTAATTTAGGTGATCTTTAACTTTTTTTTATCTTTTGCGATAATGCTTCTCTTTCCCTCTCTTTTGCTTTGAATGACACTGCTTAACACCTCCAATGTTTTTAAGATTCAACTCTCATATTTTTCATTTACAAAATTAAATTTAATTACATGTTAAAATAGCCTTGTTAAATAATCAGGATTGTTTCTTTCTCAAATTTTAAATCTGATCTTCTATTTCTTTAAACATTTTCTTCAGAGTAATTTTATTTTATTTCTGACAACTTCTAGACTATATACACTTAAAAAAGTGTTTGTTGCCTCTCAATTACAGTGGCTCTTTGTTTCTTTGAACTGTAGCCATCTTTTTCCATAAGCTCGTTTTCATTTTATCTTGCTTAGTAAGAATTTCAGCCCTTAAATAGGAGATGCTTTCCTCCACTGAGAACTTGCATTTACTCTTATCAGGGACCTATCTTTGCTAATACGTTAGAGAGTTCCACAAAAATGTGTGGTTCACAAGCAATTCCGCTTATCTTTCTGCTCCTCTGAAATGTAATCTCCTCCTAGCACTCCTCCTATCATCACTTGCTCATAAGACACCTTGACTTTTGGCAAGTTTATGAGACTATCAAAAAGTCAGTGAAAATACGAATTTTTAAAATATCAAAATAGATTTAATTTGGCAAACACAGAAACTTACTACCAAAAATTAGAGACACTTCATCCTCTCTAGCACACAAGGGATATTTACCAAAAAAATACCGCACACATTTATATTTGATATTCACATGTATGCATATTTTAAACATCAAAGACTCATAAGACTCTGGTTAGCCTCAAATTTATGCCAATTTTCAGCATTTGAATACATAAAATTAATTTTGAGAGTGAATGGAGAAACCTGAATACTAACCTTCATTTTTTACTTTGTAGTTCATGATTAGAAAGGGGATAAAGTGTTTGTAGTCCATTGGTTTGATAACAGATGGTCATCTAGAATGGAATGTAAAGTACCATAGAAAATAAATAGTTCCAACAAATCACTTCAGTTAAAACCTGGTGCTGCGAATAAATTGTTGGCTTTTCACATGTAGCCATGTAATTAAAATCAAATCTCAACTATAAAAGAATCAATATCATTAGCTCTTGATAGTTTCAACAATGATTTCTTTCCATCGTTTTCTTTCCTACAGCGTTTCTTCTTGCATTTATCTAGAGATGACCTCCTTTTTTTTTTTAATCTAAATACATTACGAGGAAGAAAGAGCAAGATATTCCAGCTGATGTTAAATGCTTTACACAGCATGCATGACAGTGTAATGGGATACTTGATGTTCAGAGATTGTCTGTTCTGAATGGTGTTAGTGCTGCTTAGCAGTGGTATAAATGGGTAGCTGCTGTTACTATAGAAGCTTTTCTCTGGATTATCAAAATACAAGAAGCAATTTGGCTGCTTGACATCCTATTTTCCCATCCATATCATTTGTCCTTTTTTATTTTCCTCAAGTGTATATTTTTTTCCTCAATTTTCCATACTTTAATCAAGAGTTAAATATATTGCCAAAAGAATGGAGATGGATTTTATCTCAAACGGGGATTTCATGCCCGATAGAATTCTATTGTGAGGACTATTGTAACTTATTGCCAAAATTTCTTCCAATTTCACAGAGTGTTTTGGGCAATGGTAGGAAAGAAATCTTCGAGAACCCTATGTAGCTTTGCAAAATATTAGAAAAATGACCTAATGTTAAAAGCCAACCCTAAAATTATCGATTGAATGTAACAATATGGGCAGATCAGTTTGCATTTTGTGAATAATGTATTAGTAATTTTAAAGAAATTCCCTCATATGTTACTTTTACCCTCATATAGGACTTCCCACTTTTAGTTATAATTTTGAAACATCTGCAATAATGAAAAAATACAGACTGTAGCCAAAATTATTAATGAAATGATACCACTTCATATACTAATAATATTTGGCAGTTGTCATGAATATCCTGTTAAGTGACATTTTTCATGACATTCTTAACAAAGATTTCAGACATATACTTTTCAACAAATATTTTTACTATAATTATAACTCTAAGTAAAGCATTATAAATTCTGTCCTATCAAATGACTTCAGATTAGTTAGTGATGGAATAAAATGCCAAATCTTGGAAAAAATTTTAATGGAAATAAACTAAATCTGTAGGATGAGTCAAATGGCCTTGTGGGATTATGTGAATAGACTGCTTCAAAGAACTCCTTTTGCTAACATAGAGATGCTGTTATTAAAGTATAAACCATAAAACAGTATAGCAGAGTGAAGCCCTCAACTTGGTTTCTTGGTTACATTAGCACTATAGGATAAATTGAGAAGATTGTACAAAACTATTGTGGAATGTGAGATAGCTGTTTAGAGAGTAGGTGGATTTCCTATGGGGCAGGCATAGTGAGAAGCAAGATAACGGTTTTGGTTTGGTATGTACTGCTCTAACAGAATACCTGAGATTGGGTTATTTATAAAGAACAAAAATTTATTTTTCACAGTTATGGAGGCCAGGAAGACCAACAGCAAGGTGCCAACAAGTTCAGTCTGTGGTTCCAAGATGGCATCTAGCTGCTGCATCCTCTGTAGAGGAAGAGCATTGTGTCCTCATATGGTAGAAGAGCAGAAGAAAGGGAACCCATTCCTGCAAACTTTTTTCTGTGGAGGCATTAATTCATTTATGAGATGTTTAGCTCTCATGGCCCAAACATCTCCATTCGATCCCTCCTCCTAACACTATTGTATTGGGGATTAAGTTTTCAACACAAGGATTTTGGAGGTGAGAAAAACATTTAAACCATAGCAAGGACCCTGCTACAGATGTTCCATGATAGAAAGAAATGTCAGGGAATACATAGCTAAAAACTTGTAATCAAGTCTACCAAGAATAGACAGTTTAGACAACATCAGCAAGGGAGAATCAGGTCCTAAGCCAACCAATATGACATAGAAGTTTGCAAGCTACGACTCAGAGGTCTAAAATGTAGGATGGCATGGGATCATTCCAGGAAATTACTCTGTAGAAGAATCAAAGTATGGTCTCTCAGAGAGCAGCATTGAGCCCCTGTCCCCATCACTAAAAGTTGATGTAAGTCCTTATCTTATCCCAAATATACACAGGCAATGTCTAGGGAAGGAACAAGTAAAGGTAAAACTATCAATATAAAATACCAAGCATTTGTAGTGAGAAGATTGAGCTTTTCAAAATTATTCTAGAAACTTAACAATTAGCAAATGTTTCCACACCTGCACATGCACACATCCATTATCTACTGGTGTTGGAGTCCCTAAGGTGTAAGGAATCAGCTTGAAAAAATAAGGACACTATATTTTCTTTTCACATCTGATAAATACAACATAAATTTGTGAGTAAACTACATCTGGCTACAAGAGTACTGGCTAGAGCAAAAAAAGATGGATTTTTTAACTGAAAAAATTTATATATGTATTTCTGATGAAACCTGGTATACATGTCTGAAGAAACAGAGACAGTTTAGCTAGCATCAGTAGTTGATACTTTATCAGTAACATGGGAATGGATAAGACTATTTGGAAAATAATATAAAGTTAGGAGAGAGGCAGAACCAAAAAGAAACCTACACATATATAAAAGATAGATGAATGAAGATAATTCAACAATTGAGATTTATCCACCAAACATATAAGGAAAGTTACTACTCAATGATCAAACTTTCTCAGATGTTAAGTGTACATGGGCTATAGAACTTATTTATGGATGAAATAATAAGTAGGTATCCAGAACACAGATCCACTAAATTCCTGTGGATCTGTCTATTCATGGAAACTCAGAAAAGATTTTTGCTGGAAAAATGTCATTAGTGAAATTTCCACACCCTTAGATTTAGAAGATAGTGATAAAAAAAAAGGTGATAGAAGACATGAAAGATAAATAAGCTACGTCCCTAAGCCAGTAGACAAATGTGAGTTCCAGAAAAAGAGATTAGAAAAAAAATAAGGAGAGGATAAGTAAAAAGAAATCACAGAAGCTAATTTCCCAGCAAGGGAAGGTACAATTCTTCAAATGTGCAGCGCACCCAAGGGTTAGTGTGATGAATAGAAGAAAATTCACATGAGATCACAGCCTCAGGAAAATTAAAAAATATGAAGTTGTAATGAAGCTCACTTGCAAAAAAATGTGACCAAGACTTGGCATGAAACCTGTCATCACAAAATATGTTTCCTAGAAATTGTGAAGGAAGTCTTCACAGTGCTTAGGGAAAAATATTTAGGAACCAGAGCTCCATACTTAACCAAATAATTAATGCACAATGGGAGGAAATAAATAAAGACATTTCTCTGATATTCTTGGGCTCAGTCTGTTCTCATTTGCCTAAAGAGAATTAATATGACAACCAAAACAGGGGTGAATGTAAGATAAAGGGACAATTGCATTTATTTTTTGCAAATGCAGTGATGAGAAGTGCCTTGATGACTGACGGAAAGCAAACTTAATACTACTTGTCTGGATTGGAGAAAGGAGTTAGAGGATAAAGGTGAGTGGGGGAGAAGAAACTGGATGTCCTCAGGAAGAACATGTTTTTTTATCCTGAGAATATAGGAAAGCATAGTACATGGGGAAAAATAAGGACAATTAAGGAATCTTCATTGGAGCTATAAAATTATGGTCTCGAAGTGAAATAAAATAAAATACAACACATTGCCTGCAAAAGATGTAATTTGTTTGTTCTTGATTTTAAGACAAATCTTTAAGCATATGTCTACATGAAATGAACTCTTAGAAATTAAAACAAAATTCTAGAAATTCCAGCAGCAAATTATTTCTGTAATTAACAATACTTATATATGTATAGTAAACAAAAGTTCTTTAAATGATTTTCTAATTTTAAAATGACTTTCAAAAGGTGAAAAAATAATTTCACTTTAGAAAAGAATGCAAACATTTTCAATCTTTTTTTTCTTGGCTTCTTTTTTATTTCACAGTATTATGGGGGTACAAATGTTTTGGTTACATAGATTGCTTTTGTACTACTTCGGTCAAAGTTATGTGTGTCCATCACTCAAAGTGTGTACCTTGTGCCCATTAGGTGTGATTTAACCAACCCTCTCCTCCCCTCTCCCACTTGCATGATTTCTGTTGAGTTTTCCTTCCATCTGTACACATGATTGCTTATTGGTTAGCTCTAATTTAATAGTGAGTATATGTACTGTTGGTTTGTCCATTCTTGTGATATTTCACTTAGGGGGATAGTTTCTAGCTCCACACAGATTATTGCAAAAGTTATTAGTTCATTTTTTCTTATGGATGAGTAGTACTCCCTCATATACATATACCACATTTCATTAATACACTCATGAATTGATGGGCACTTGGGTTGATTCCACATATTTGTGATTGTGAAATGTGCTACAATAAACATTCTAGTGCAAATGTCTTTTTGATAAAATGACTTTTTCCTTTGGGCAAATACCCAGTAGTGGGATTGCTAGATCAAATGGTAGGTCTACTTTTAATTCTTTGGGGAATCTCCATACTATTTTCCATAAAGACTGTACAAGTTCATAGTCCCACAAACAGTGCATAAGTGTTCCTTTCTTTCCACATCCATATCAGCATCTATTGGTGAGACTTTGGTAAAAGCCATTTTCTCTGGGGTCAGGTGATATCTCATTTTGGTTTCAATTTGCATTTTTCTGATGATTAGTGATGTTGAGTATTTTTTTTTTTTATGTTTATTGGCCATTATTCTATCTTCTTTTGCAAAGCTTCTGTTCATGTCTTTTGCCCACTTTTTAATGGGGTTGTTTGATTTTTTTCTTGCTGATTTGCTTGAGTTCTTTGTAGATTCTGGTTATTAGCCCTTTATGGGATATATAGCTTGCAAATAGTTTCTCCCATTCTGTAGGTTGTCTATTCACTCTAATGATTATTTCCTTGAAACAACAGTCAATCTGGGAATCAAATCAAAGACTCACTATCTTTATCACTGGCTGCAAAGGTAATAAAATACCTAGAAATATATTTTAGAAAGGAATTGAAATATATCTACAAAGAGAACTATGAATCACTGAAGGACATTGCAGATGATATAAACAAATGGAAAACATACCATGCTCATGGATCGGCAGAATCAACATTGTTAAAATGTCCACACTGCCCAAAGTGATTTACAGTTTCAGTTCTATCCCCATCAAAATACCAACTCAATTTTCACAGATCTAGAAAAAATAATTCTATGTTTCATTTGGAACCAGAAAAGAGCCATAATAGCCAAAGCAACTTTAAGTAAAAGGAATAAATCTGGAGGCATCACTTTACCAGACTTTAAGCTATACTGTAGCTATACAAGGCTATAGCAACCAAAACAGCATGGTACTATCACAAAAATAGAGATATAGACCAATGGAACAGAACAGAGAACCCAGATATAAAACCATCGACACATTGCCATATGATCTTTGACAAAGAATGCCTATTCAATAAATGGTGTTAGGAAAACTGGATAGCCACATGTATTAATAGAAGATTGAAACAGAACCCATATCTCTCACCATTCACAAAAATTAATTCAAGATGGATAACAGACTTAAATCTAAGACATTTTTCAACCTTGCAGAAGGGTTAAGGGAGATGAAGAAAAAGGTGGATATGTGATACTAACTTAATTTTCGCAGTAGGGTATGAGTAGATCTATCTAAAATAAATCAAATAAGAAGTGACATTAGAGAATATAATGTAAATATAAGAAGTAGAAATTATGTAAATATTAGTTCTGATCATATGAAGGAGGAAATTGGAAACTGAGGTGGAATTATTTAATGAAACTGAAACTTTTTTCCATAATTAAAATAGATACTGTAAAAAAAATAAAATTAGCAACTATTGTGTAAAATAATGGAACGACTATAAGAATATCTACAAATATAAATATTGTTTTGAAAGTGTACATTTCTGGTTAGTAGATAAGCATTTTTTTTTTTAAATGCACAGCACCTATTACTCAGTAAAATGAATACCTAAGGAAAGAATATTAAAATTTGGTAAAATATATGACTATATATCCTAAAAGGTGAAAAAGAGGAAAAAGTATATAGGAAATAGCAGTAGCAAATACTTTTTGGAAGATGCGATATTTGAACTATGTCTTAGGAGGCAGAGTTTGAGAGGTACTGGAGTGATTTATTAAATAACAGTGGAGACACCTGTATACTGGTATTTGTGAAAGAGATAATGAACATTGACAAGCAAGCTTAAGGTTCTGTGGACCTTGATTTTAACTGCGACTAATTTGCCAGAGTAACAATATTACAAAAGAACAAATATAAATTATGAACCAGAATCAAATCATAGAAATGTATCTTTAAGCCTTTAACATGGTCATTGTTTATTTCTACATAAGATCTATTTGTAGATTTCACGAACCCTTAAGAATTTTTTTCTGCCCTTCCCAAGACAGCTCAGCCAAATTTGAAACTGAATATACATGAAGAAGGAATTTTATTATTTACATAGTGCTCACCACTTGCTAGTTACTATTTTAATTATTCTAGGATGGGAAATTAATAAAACAGGGACTCATTCAATTTTCACAACTATTTTTCTATCTATTCCATTTTCCTAATTAATTTAGTTTCATTTCTTAAATAAAGTTGGAATACATCTTTTTGATCAGCTTTAATATAATTGAATGGAAATGTAGTTAAATATAATTGTGAATATAAGTTAATAATAAATTTATCACAAATAAATGAACACCACTCACCTTTATGTCATGGTAGTCAATCTTAAATTACAATGTATTATAGACTTTTTAGAAAAAAATTTGCTATACTGTGCAACACATGTGTATATATGTGTGTGTATATACATATATGTATATATGTGCATATATGTATATGCACACAAAATATTAATATAAAATTTTTCAAGTTACCTTACATTTAAAGATGTGAAATTATATATAATATGGAAAAATTATTCAAGATAAACACCGCCTTTACTCATGTCAGGAAAGGAAAATATATTGAATGCTTATATTTGTCAAAAATAATTCATTTAATGTGTAGTCATGTAATGACAAAAGTTTACAAAGATGATACTATTACAACTCCCTATTTCTTCATGAATATTTTAAAGTTCAATTTTTAATAATAGAAATGTGTGTACTACTAAAAATAAGAAAACATAATATGAAATGACAAATTAAGTTTTAATGTGAAATTATCTCATCTATTCCTTTAGAATGGAAAAATGTATTAAATAAATGTTCATTGCATATTGGAAAAGACTGTGACCAATTTAATACTTGTGCAATAAGATACTTCATTGGAAAACAATCAGCCACTCTGTATAATTAAGTAGGGAATATAGAAATCAGTATTTTATCAAAATTGACTTTTGGATATGGGACATTCCTAAACTTATGAAAATGAAAAGTTTGGCAAGCAGATAGATAAATTGCCTTTGGGCATGTATTGATTCAACATCTAAATTTTACTTTTTGTAGTATGAATTTTTCTACACTTTATTGCAGAAACACATTTAGGCAGCAATATGAACTACTTGTAAAAGCAACACATTTTAAAATATTTTGTAATTGAATAAAAATAAAAACATATTATATTCCAATAATAGAGTTAACAGAACACAGTTCAAGTAGGAATTGTGATATTTTGAATATGACAAGTTTATATTTTAGATAAATTTGGTCTTTAGAATAGGCTATTAGCAGGTTTCAACAGCATGCATGAGAATATTATAGCAAAGTATATAAGGTATACATTTCAACAATTACTAAACAATATGGCTAAAACATGCAAGCAATGTAAATTTTTTGAGGAGGAATTCTGCATTCCTTAGATTTATATAAATTGAGGTTACACTGTCATTTGAAATTTCTTTCCCATATAAAATTATATGTATATCTATTAAACAGTTAAGCAATCATGTCATTTTTTTCTTTCTTTTTAAATTAGTTTGCACATACGAGTCTTGTCTTACCTTTGGATAATTTCGTAGAAACAATTAGCCAGGCATGGTGACACACATCTGTATTTCCAGCTACTTGGGAGGCTGAGGCAGGAGGATCTCTTGAGCCCAGGAGTTTGAAGCTACTGTGAGCTAAGATGAAGCTACTGCATTGTAGCCAGGGTGATAGAGCAAGACTCTGTCTCAAAAAATAAATAAATAAACAAAACAAAACAAAACAGTACTTACCTTTACAGAAAGTGCAAGAATGTTTTAAGCCTTTTAAAATTTAAATCTAGTCAAGCAGCCTAAGAAACGTTTGTATCTTTTGAGGGATGAGGTAATGAATTCTGTAAACCAAATAGGCCAAATTGTAAGCTTTTATTTCTTTTGTTAGCCAGCACTAGATATCAGAAAGATTTAGAAAATCCATGCTAACCTAATATTTTGAATGTAAAGAGAGGTGAGAAAGACGCTGTCCTTGGCATTAGCAACATGCCTGCTTTCTGTGCAGAGCACCTGATTATCTGCTGTTTACTAAACTTTCCTGAAAATCCATGGCCCTCACTCTCCTGTTAATCATATTCTATAAAAGCTATTTTTTGTGATCAAACTCAGGACATGCAAAGTCTATTTGTCTTCTGGGCCTTTCAAGTATGTCAGTGACTATCAAAAGGAAGCTCCCTCAATGTCTTAGATGAAACTAGGCTTTTTGTCAGATTCGATTCCTGGATGCCTAATGGTTATTCTCTCTTCTCGTTGCCAGTCATGCCTGATTTGTTACTGAGAGCAAGGCTCAGGTCTTACCACCTACTGCAGATGGATGTCCTTAGATATCTTGCTTTCGTAGTATAAAATAATTTTATATTCCTTGCTCTGTGTGTTTAAAACTATTTTGGATTCATTGTTAGAAATATATATGCCATTCCTCCACAAATAATCTTAAATGGTTTTTGGTGGCATATAAAAATACTTTTAGTAGAATTATATTATAGTTCTAACATGATTAGTTGAGCATATGTGGAAATACACCTCATCTCATAGTAAACCTATGAAAAATAATACAAATAGTGCACAGCATATAAATTATATGTAGCATAGATATTACTAAATCAATACATAATTAATTAAAATAATTAAAGATTTCCTTTAACAAATAAAAATATAGTGCTGGAACAGGGATACCTGACCCTCACCATACGATTAAATTTGCTAGAAATCTAAAAAGAACAATTTCACAGCATACAGTGAGGTTGGCAGAATATTTCCACAGAAGATAAATACCTAACCATAAACTACTAAATAGCTTTGGTAGATTACAAACCTTAACAATGAGACAACAAAACAACAAAAAAAATGATATACAAAGAAATGGGCTTATATTACATCCTGAAAAGGAATTTAAATTATTACAGGGCTACTTCATTTTATTATGCTTTGCAGATACTGCATTTGTTAAACATTGAAAGTTTGTGACAACCCTGCTTCAAGCAAGTCCATCAGCCTCATTTTTGCAACAATGTGTGCTCACTTTGAGTCTCTGTGTCACATTATGGCGATTATTGCAATATCTCAACCCCTTTTATTATCGTTATATTAGTTATCATGATCTTTGATCAGTGATCTTTGATATTATTATTGTAATTGATTTGAGATGCTTTGAACCATGCCAGTATATAACAGTGAACTTAATGGATAAATGTGCTTCATCAACAGACTGTTCCTCATCTCTCTTCCTCTCCTTGGGCCTACCTATTTCCTGAGATGTAACAACATTAAAAGTAGGATGACTAATAACCCTACTATGGTCTCTATGTGTTCAAGTGAAGAGTCTCACATCTCTCACTTTAAATCAAAAGCTAGAAATTACTAAGCTTAATGAAGAAGGCATGTCAAAAGCTGAAACAGGCTAAAAGCTAGGCCTTTTGCACCAAACAGCCAAGTTTTGAATGCAAAGAAAAAGTTCTTGAAGAAAAATAAAAATACTTCTCCTGTGAATATATAAATGATTAAAAAAGCAAACCAATCTTATTACTGATACGGAGAAAGTTTTATTGGTCCGGATAGAAGACAAAACCAGCCACAATGTTTCTTTAAGCAAAAGCCTAATCCAAAGTAAGCCTCTAAGTCTCTCTAATTCTGTAACAGCTGGGAGAGTTGAAGGACCTGCAGAAGGAAAGTTTAAAGCCAACAGTTTGGTTCATGAGGTTTAAGGAAAGAAGCCATCTCCGTAATATAAAATTACATGGTAAAGCAACAAGTGCTGATGGAGAAGTTGCAGAAATTTATCCAGAAGATCTAGCTAAGATTGTTGATGAAGGTAGCTACATTAAACAACAGATTATCAGTGTCAACAAAATAGCCTTCTATTGGAAGAAGACGCCATCCAGGATTTTCATAGCTAGAGGGCAGATGTCAATGCCTGGCATCAAAGGTTCAAAGGGCGGGCTGACTCTCCTTTTAGAGGCTAATGCAATTGGTAACTTTTGGCTGAAGCCAATGCTCATTTAGCATTTCAAAAAGTCTAAGGAGGCCCTTAAGAATTATGCAAAATCTATTTGCCTGTGGCTTATAAATGGAATAACAAAGCCTAGATGACAGCAGATCTGTCTATGAGCAAGGTTTCCTGAATATTTTAAGTCCACTATTAAGAACTATTACCCAGAGAACAGAAAAAAAAAAAAAAAGATTCCTTTCAAAATATTTCTACTCGTTGACGATGCACCTGATCATACGAAGGCTCTGATGGAGACATACAGAAGATTAATGTTGTTTTCATGCCCACTAAGACAACATCCATTCTTCAGCCTATGAATCAAGAGGTAATTTCAAATTTCAAGTCTCATTATTTAAGAAATACATTTTGTGAGTGTATAGTTGCCTTAGTGATTACTCTGATGTATATGGGCAAAGTAAATTGAAAATATTACGGAAAGAATTCACCAGTCTAGATGTTATTAAGAACATCCATGATTCATGGGAGGTCAAAATATTAATATTAACAGGAGTTTGGAAGAAGTGGATTCTAGTCCTCAAGGATGCTTTGAGAGGTTCAAGACTTCAGTGGAGGAAGTAATTGCAGATGTAGAAGAAATACCAAGAGAACTAGAATAAGTGGAGCCCAAAGAAGTGGCTGAACTGCTGCAATCTCAGGATAAAACTTGAACGGATGAGGACTTGCTTCTAATGGGTGAACAAAGAAAGTGGTCTCTTAACATGAAATATACTCTTTGTGAAGATGCGAACATTGTTGAAAGGACAACAAAGGATTAAGAATATTACATAAACATAGTTGATAAAGCAGCAACAGGGTTTGAGAGGATTGACTCCAATTTTAAAAGAAATTTCACTGTGTAAAAACATTATTAAACAGCCTCTCATGCTACAGAGAAAACTTTCAGGAAAGAATGAGTCAATCAATGTGGTAAACTTCACCATTGCCTTATTTTAAGAAATTGCCACAGCCACCCCAGCCATCAACATGGAGACAAGACCTTCCACCAGCAAAAAGATTATGATTCATTGAAGGTTAAGGTGATATTTATCATTTTTCAGCACTAAGTTATTTTTAAATTGAGATATATCCATCGTTTTTAGACATAATGCTATTCCCCACTTAATAGATTGCTGCATAGTGTAAACATAACATTTGATGTAGTGGGAAACCATAAAATTTCTGTGACTCACTTTTTCGCAATATTCACTTACTGTGTTGGTCTGGAACTAAACCTGTAATATCTCTGAGATAAACCTGTATATCCCATATATTGGTATTCTCATGGCAATAAAAGAGAAAATATCAGTGATACAAGATCAAGAATTTTTGAAAATGAAACCAGGAGAAATAAGAAATGCTTATATATGTATATATGTTTATATTGAAAGCCAATATATATTAATATTGTTTGAATAAAGAGAAACAAAAGTAGTCAGAAAATCATGGTAGGGTTGTGATGTAGTTACTTACTAAAAAGTAATTTTTATAAAGCTAAATTCATAGGCATGGGATATGTGGCCCAAGTGTGAAGATTTGTTTTTCAGCTATGATATTTTTATTATATTTATTAATGAAGTCTGCAATGTAGAGAGTCACTAGTGACTAGAATAAAGGAGAATTCACTACCTTCCTTCCTATTCTTAGATGTTCTGCCTTTGTCAGTAAGAGGAAATAAGACTACTTAAACCTCTTAAATTAACAGCCATGCAAGTAAATTTTCTTCGTTATTATAAATTTAATTATATTTTATCATTTCAAATATAAAACATAACCAGTTACTTGAGTACCTTAAAATTCTCCTGTATTATATGCCAATCACAGTAACTTATTGAGAAATGCCAACCAATAGAATGATAATAAATAATAAAAAAACTGAAGGTATTTAAGAAAATAAAAAAAGGAATTGAGAACGTGTGTGTGGTCTTTATTTGTCTGCTTGTTTTCAGTAATTACAGTCTCTCTCTTTCTTCATACATATAATATATATAATATAATACATATATGTAGTCTAATCCTAACCTATGATTACTCATTTACCACAGCATTGTTCCAGGGATTTCCTTATTTTCTAATCTCCTGAAATATCCCTATTGTGATTTCATTTTCTGATGCTAATTTGCTTACACATAAAATTCTAGTTTGGTAGATCAATTCCCTCTGATCCCTTCTGATAGTTTGAAGATGCTACTTCATTTTCTCATTACTTTTTGTTATTTTATTAAAATATGCCATTATAGTCTGAAATGTATTTGCAAGCACATTTTTTCTTTAGTACATATGTAATTTTCTCACTATTCTTACTGTTTGGTAGTTTAAATAAAATATATTTTAAAATGTATTTATTTTTATATCTGTGTGTGTGTGCGCGCTCAAGTGCGTGTGTGTGTTTATTTATATTGCCTAAGCCTCCATAATCTCCTTTTCTTGGAAGAGTTATGACTTCAATTCCAGAGAATTCTTAGTCATCATCATTTTGAATATTGCTTGTCTACCACACTGTCTATTTTCTCCTCCCGGGTAACCCATTAGATGTTTATTGGCATCTTTCAATGTCTCCTATTTATCTTAATATATTTCTCTTTCACATTGTCCTATTCTTTATCTCACTGTACTGACTTTGGGTGAAGCAGGGGATAATCTTTAATACTAAATCTCAATTCACAAATTGTCTTTTAGATTATGGTTAATGCAGACTTTACTCCATCTTCAAGAGTTATCTTTACAGCCTTGTTTGTAAAATATATTACAAACACAAAAAGCCACCTAAGATAAATGCACATGAGAGGTTTTATTTTTTATTTTAAAATGAATATATATTTCATGTATACCTTTTCTTGATTTATATTTACCTGTTTTTTTCCTGTTTGCTTTCATTAGTAAAATTAGTTACAAAAAATAACACTCTAATAAGACTATAAGCTAATTTAGATATTTAGATACTTATTAAATGCAACAAATATGTTTTATTTACTATATTGTATTTTGCATATAAAAATGGTGCTTAGTATTTATTTTATTTACTGACAATATGTAGGATTAACAGTGGCCCCAGCATGCAGAGTAATAACTTTGAGTGTATATTATCTATTATGTTGAAAATATAAGCTTTACATTTCATATTTAACTGCCTCTTCTCCCGTATTTGATAATTTTTATACAGAGAAAATTGTGCAGGCTTAGGCTAATATTTATATATTAAATGTTGAGAAATAGTCCCTTTTCTGTCTCAATCATAATTTTTGACTATGAATCCTTTTCTTTTAGTAAATACCATCACACTTTAGTTCAC
>RJWJ010012414.1:0-42088 GCA_004363605.1 Indri indri | reverse complement strand
GCAAAAATACACTTTGCTGGGGTCATGTTAAAAATATAACAGCTTCAGGTGGATGCTCTGTTATCTTTCAGGAAAGTTCATCATTTGAATAAATAGACTTTATTTACAGCACTTAAGGATAATTCTCTAAGGATCCCAAGGTACTGTGAGTAATGGGTCTTACTGGTATTTCATGTGCTGCTGTGGAATTTAAATCAACCTAAATCAGATAGGTCTTAATAAAGTGAACCCCCTCCCTCTAAATAAATTTGCATAGATTTATGTAGATCATCTCAGTGCCTTTGGCCCTTCTGACCTCAGGGAAGGGACAGAGATTGAGATCTGGACAAAAGGGGACTCTAGTGGTTCCCTGGGATGACAGCACCTCTGGGGCCTGCAACTTGAGTGTGATCTGTGGCCTCAGGTGAAGTGGTCCACGGTGTCGGCTCCATCTCTAGAGGGCAATAGCCCTAAGTCATAAAATGTCTCCCTGCATAATACAGAGCATCTGTCAGCCTCAGCATCCCTCAAGCTCAGTTTATATCTGTCTTGGGATGATCTACGGAAGGAAAAGATCGCCCCATTTGGATAGTAGGTATTCAAGCCATTTTATTTTATTCTATCTTTTGTTCTTATGTGATATGCATATATATACCTTTCATCTAGTTGAATTTATGTTTTAAAGCATTTATTTATCGATAATTTCATAGCATCATAACTGTATCTTGATAGACTGAATAAGCACAAACCAAGCCTCATATTAATATAATTCTTTTTACTAGGGTTTCTGCCAGTTTGGGGGTGGGTACAATATTAGAACGATATTATCAACTTTCAGGAATAATTTCTGTTCAGTATGGCAACGGCTCCTTCCTGGGCATAGCAAATTTAGTGCCATAAACAGGTCATATTTTACTAACAGCTCTGGGTATCAAACACTGACTGAGTAAAGCTATTAACAACAAGCAAAACCAGAGACCATCGGGAATAGATTATGTGGATAATTTGACATTTATAATGTCATACTATAATACATATTTAAAAAAATAATTCAAGTTTTGAATATTCTGTTACTTTGTATTATTACATCATAGATTTTCTGGGCCTAAGAAGATGCTGGTGTTCAGAAGGTATTGAAGAATCCAGGCTTTTATGGAACATGGAAGATGAGGGTCAAATATCCCAAAATTAACTATTAAGATGCTTAGAGAATCATTACTAAGCTAGAAAATCTAGAAAATCTAACTTTGACCACTTAAAAAAAAATTGGCCACTTTTTAAACTATCAAGTTCGCTTACTGAAAATAATTTAAGATTTAGTTATCAACGGAACATTTTGACTCGTTTATAAACAGGATTCTCATAAATCTTTGTGGCTTCTGTGCTATGACCCAGAATAAAAAATGAATACGAGGTTGGATGAAGGCTGAACACCTTGCTCTCCCTTTCCTACTACTCATGTAAAAAATTCTGCTTCAGCATTATCTCTGAATAGTCCCATATAATTCCTTCTTACTCAATGCAAAAATATTTGATTCGTAAGTAACTACAAATAAGTTACCATGTGTAAGGTGTTTAGGATAGTGTCTGGCACAGAGTGTCTTTAAGTGCTGATTATCATACGTATTGTTAATTTATTATTTTTATTTGTCGATTCAGATTTCTAGATTCAAACACAATTATTAAGGTCATGTAATTTGTCAGGGCCTCCTAGTGAAAAAAGCCTAGAAAACCCAAGACTATTGGCAGAGTACGGACATAAATCCTTACTCTTTCTTTACTTAATTTTAAAATTTGATCATTAGTGTTAAACTTTAAAAATTATTTGTGTGTTTTATATATTTACAACTTTATCTTATGTGAGAAATTTTTTTTACTAAAGAAAATCCTATCGCTATAAGAATTAATTTAAAAATAATTTCTTTTAATATATGGATTAATGAAACTGTGCTATAACTTGATGACATCTTGAGTTTTACTTACAGCTATAAACCTCATTTGTGGGTGAGTTTATATGGGTGCATATGGGTGTAATTATCTGGCCAGCTTCTATGTTTGTGAATCCAGAATGCCCTGTGGACAAACTTGAGCTCTTCCTTCCTGTTTCACAAATTCTGAATACTATGCTACTCATATCTATGAGATTCTCTGTGCAAAAAAAATAATTAAAGAGCAAGAGAGAGAGAAAGAATTTTTTTCTTAAATTTTTAGTTATTGAAAGGTAAGTTTTCTAGATGCCTTTTCACATATATATATATATATATATGTATAAATATCATGTTTCGATCCATCTAATCTCATTCTGTGGTTATTTGAAGAGCACTTTTGGGGCCAGTTTTAGTTGTGCTGGATAAAACAAAAAATAGGCTTTGTTCTCCTTCAAAATGGAAGTATTTTTTCAAATATTTTTGGACTTGAGCATGCTTTTAACTAATTACTCAGGATAATGGTATCTCAGAAAATAATGGTATAAATATTTGTTTTTTAGATAAAAGTAGCATGAATGAACATTGCCTGCTTTAATTTTCAGATTTATTAATATCTACCAGGACATCATTGTTAAAATAGTTCAAAATCTACCATGCAGTCAAATAATAATTACGGAATATATGTACAAGGATGTAATTGATTTTAAATCTAATTAATTAGTAAATAAAAATTAATTTAATTTTTTCTTCTTACTAACAACATCTTTGGTTTCATATACAAATCTTGATCATAATCTTATTAAATATAATAGGTCAATTTTTTGGTAATTGGCTTTTTACAATAGCTTTAAAAAATTAAATGGTTACCTAAAACAAATCAATTAACAAAATTTTTGTTTGCTTTTATGTCATTAAATTATATTAATGACATAGTGGAAAGGTCATCATCGAGCACTTGATCTATTATAAAATTGTGAAGAAATATTTCACAGAATTAGTGACATCTAACTGTTCTTTTTTACCTTAATTGCTTCCATATTTAGGTAATTCTGCATTTATTTAAAAAATTCTGTTTTAATTATAGGGGAATGTAGGTGTATGATATTGTTTCATAAGAATTCTTCTCTATGAAAACTTACAATAGGCTGTTTGAACTGCTGTCATCTCATCAGAGCTACAGACGCACACACAAATGCTCATTTCATCAGGCTGTTAGATCGTCAATGGACACGTGTGTGTCTTTGTGTGTGTCACACCCTCTAAATTCAGGTGGCCTCAAGCTGTGCCATATAATTCCAGCCTCAATTAAACTTTCCAAGGTCAGCAGTGCTGCACCAGGTCAGACATAAATAAGGCAGAGGATAGTCCTAGGGTACAGCAAAGCCATATTTATTCTTTATCCACAGTTCAAGGCTATCAAATGAAGCCTCGCCGAGAGAAAAGACAGAGGAAGAAAGGAGAACTCTCAAAAGGTACTTTCCACCTAAGTGTAACCTTTGTTAAAAAAATAAAATCAGTGTATGTATAATTCAAGACCCAGCGTATTAGTGGGGGGTGTGTGTATCTTGCTTTCCTCTATGAATGCAACTTTAACCAGAGCTCAGCGGAGAATATGTTGATATGATTCCAAATCATTAATCCAGAAATCAAGAGACTCAATTTCTGATTTATTTTCTTTGTGCTACTAACCAGTAAGGTAAACTTAGATACATGTCTTATCACTCTCAGTTTCTTCTTCATAAAATCAGAAGTTTAAAGTAGATAAATATATTGAGTTTTCAGGTTCTAAATTCTATTTGAGTCTGAATTCTGTTTAAATAGTATTAGTAAACAAAGACTTAATAACCTAAGCTAAAGACAAGAAATAGATTGAGAGAATATATTTGATCATATATAAGGCACAGGGATTAGTTTTTAGAATATATGAAAAGCTCCTTTATGAGAAAAAGACAAACTTAAAAAATGTGCAAATAAAATTAACAGGTAGTTCACTGAAGAAGGAATCAGGTTGGCCAATAATTACTTGAAAAGATGTTCAACCTCTTTAATAATGTAGGAAATACAAACTAAACTACAATGTTATACCATTTTACACTTGCTGGTTTGGCAAGATTAAAAGGTCTCAGCATGTTGAAGATGTGTTAAGAGTGAGAATCCAAAATTGTGCACAAAGGTCTGCCAGAGCACCGCAGAAAAATCTCAGGGGCTCCATAGGAGATTTTTAAAGTTTGAGGAAACCACAGCACAAACTATTGAGCAGTGCGTGTGACCTATAGGCTTGAGGGAGCTCGTAGTTTCGACTTTAGATTATGCTATATCCCCTTTAATGATGTCAGATCTTTGTGAAACTTTTCAGAGCTTTGTGTAATAAAAAGAAAGAACTGTGTGACCAACACACAATTATGGACATTGTTAAGAAGAAATCTAGTTTACTGTTCTCCATTACTGTGCTCCATCTAAGCACAGTAATCTCTCAGTTGGGTGGAGTCTGATCCTTAATTTAAGCATAGAGCAATGGACTCATTTGTAGCATATGCTAGCGCATGACTTCTGTTATTTCTTACAGGCTAAATAATACATTACAAATGGAGTTAAATACATTAGATAAGAAATAAAGGAGAGGAACAAGAGAGAAAACAGGATGTGCAAAATGGGTGGAGAAAAGTGATACACTCCTGGGTAGATGGCACAGGTTTCCATTGGAAGTAATTAGATAGATTTAGATAAAACATAAACAAAAACAAAACATAACAAAACAAAAAAAGAGAACATAGTTAACCTAAAAAATTGCTAATTGTTTATCTGAAATTCAAATTTAACCAGGCATCCTGTATTTTATTTGACAGCTCCCTATGAAAAGGATCACTAAGTAACAGGGAAAGCAGATGGTAGCAAAGTTAGGGAACTTCTTTCTCCATAGCAGGGCTTTTGAAGACTTTCTGTAGGTAGAGGGCAGATGATACCAGAATGAAGCACTTAGGAGAGTCAAAGAGCTGAATCACGACTCTTCTCCCGTGAGAAAGGCAGATGCCTCAGAAGAAAATGCTGCAGTCCCCATGGGAAAACAAAGAAACAAATGCAAGTTCTTGATTCAGACAGGTGTAGTCTGTGAGGCAGACAGTGAAAACAAGCAGAAAACCGTCCGTGAGGGGTAGGTGAGGAGGAAAGAAAAATGTCTCAATTTTACAAACTCAAAATGCAAGTGGAGGAAGGGCATTGCCATGATGAAATCAGCAATTTAATTTGGTAGAAGAAAAGGTAAACTTGAGAGGTAGCTCAGCTGACCCAGAGATGAATAAAAATAAAGATCGCAATGGGAATTTTGAGATATTAAAAAGATTTCCATTGAATGAGCATCCATGCCAGAAAGCATTTGAAAATATGAGGTATGTAAGTCATGTGAAAGTGATGATTTCTTAATTATAAGTTGGGTAAAACTGAAGATTATGTGAATAGAAAGGGATAAGTGGGAAGGGGAATGGGGGAAAGATGTGCAGGCATGCTGAATTGTCGAATATGTACTCTGCGACATGCATAGTTAGAGAAAAATACATTCAGGTAGATTTGGGCTAATCGTAATGGTAACCACTAAAAATAACATGACACCATCCGGAACCAGCCAACTGTGGGGACATAAAAAAGAAAAAAGACATAGAAAAAGCAGAAGGTTTAACAAGCTGTAATAAGAACAAATACAATAATGTGACAAATATGACTTCCTTAAACTTTTTCATTAAATAACAACTATTTTATATTTTGAATCAAAGAACCATATTAAATTTTATGCTATCTATAAGGGATAGTGCTAAAATAAAAAGAGAAGTTAAAAATAAAGGAAGACCAAAAATATGTGACACAAACCAGTATAAACACACAAAAGAAAGCAAGTGGAATGGAAAAGTGAAATTCAAGGCACAATATTAAGCTCGTAATTTCATATTAGTAAAAAATCATAGAGCCAAACGACAAAGTGTGAAAGTCTAGGAAAAAAAGTCTGATAAATATGTAACAAAAATACAACTGTAGTGGGAGAATTTAACAAATTAATGTCAATTCTTTAGTAGTATATTGAGACTTACTCTCCAAAACTAGAGAGTACCTATTCTTTTTATGTGCCTTGGAAAATTTGCCAAAACGTATCATGTGGACCACAAAATACCTCAAAATTCTAAAAAATGTAAATTTCAGAGGTCATAGCCTTTGATCATTATGCTATAAAAGACTCCCCGGAAATTAGAATTAAAAAATGAGAAGTTAAAATACATAAAATTATATATGGAAAGGGGCTCTGAACATAGATACTGGGGAAATTTGTAAAAACACACATTTTGATTTTTATTAATCAATATTATTACTTTTGAAAACCTCAATATGATAGATTTATAAGAAAGTACAAATTACCAAAATTGCAATTGTAAACATTAACATATCAATAACTTTATAACAATGTAACAATCACTCCAAAAAATGCACTTGGTCAAAATAGTTCGAATGGCAAATTCCTTCTATTTATCAAGGAAAATGCAAACATCATGTTATAAAAAAGAGTATAGCAATTATAGAAAAATATGAAAAATTCTCAACACATTTTCAAATACAGATAATTCTGATAATGCCAAATTTAGCATGCACATACGTGCGCATGCGCACACAGAGGATGTCGACATTTTCAATATCATACTTGAAAGTTTACTGTATGCCTTTTTATTTCATTAATAACATTTTAAAAATGCACACATGAGGCTCAATAAATATTCCATTAATTTTAGAAGCAGAATTCTGAAATACAATCCTAGTATATTTCATTTACCAATATGAACAAAACAGTAATATAATATATCTAGGTGGAATTTAATTAAAAATGCACTTACCTAGTCTTACCTAGTAGAAATCTACTATTGTGATTTATAAAATTGGTGGCTAAAATAAGAAAAATACTTATACTTGAACATATCAATTAAAGCCAAAAGATAAAAACAAATTGCATATCACTTATCATATACTTTTTACAAAACTCTTGGAAAATTTGAAGTAGAGGGAATTTTAGAAGTATCATTAAGAATATCGGCTGGGTTCAGTGGCTCATACATGTAATCCCAGCACTTTGGGAGGATCACTTGAGGCAAGGAGTTAAGACCAGCCTGGGCAACATAGCAAGACCCCACCTCTACAAGAAATAAAAACACTAGCTGGGCATGATGGTGCATACCCGTGGTCCTAGCTACTTGGCAGGCTGAGGTAGGAGGATCACTTGAGCCCAGGAGTTTGAGGTTGTAGTGTGTTATGATGACATGACTGCACTCTAGCCCTGGCAATAGAGTGAGACTCAAAAAGAAAAAAAAAAAAAAGAAAGAAAGAAAGAAAATCTTTATCAGGCCCCAAATGTATATGTACTTAAGGATAACACACTAGAGCAGAGTGGGGCATAACCATTTGGTATGGGTCCCATAGAGCTGTAAAAGGCAGTGTACAATCAGGCAGGACTTATAACTGATGGTGATATATGAAGCTCTGCATCAACAGTCTTTACACCTGGCTGATGTCACCTACTCATATTGCCAGAGGTCCACTATAGTTTTTGAGTTTTCCAATTAGAGTTTTCCAATAGAGTTTGTGGCAAGATAAGGAAACTTACTATTAGCACTTTAAAAATAAAGTATTAGCGATCTAATACACAACATGAGGTCTATAGTTAATAATATTGTATTATAGTAAGAATTTTTACTAAATGAGTAGATTTTAGCTGCTCTTGCCCTCTCCCCCACACACAATGGGTAACTATGTGAAATGACAGATACGTTAATTTGCTTCACTACAGTAACCACTTTAGCATGTATATGTGTCCCACGATGTTATGTTTTATACTTTAAATACACACAATAAACTTTATATAGGAAAAGTATTCCCAGTCAATATTATATAACAAGAAAAAAAGAAATTTTTTTAACAAAAATTTAGCAATGAGAAGACAAATACCACTATTTGCAGATAATTTTTGACCATGTAAAGAAAAGAAAATCAACTAAATGACATTTTATGAAATGTGCAGCTATATAAAATATAACTAAAACTATAATTTCCTTATATCCTAAAAAATAAGCAGAGAACCCCAAAACCAAAAGAGCCTATTTATAAAAGATATCAAAATGTTAAAAAAAAATTAAGAATAAGCTTATCAAACATGCACAAGACCAAGACCTACAATATGATAAATTTTTTTCAGGAAAACGAAAATTTTTAAAAATCTTAGATAAATGGATAGTCAGCAAGATCCCTGGGTTGGAAGAATCAATACTGTAAACAGAGCGATGATTTATTTGCTCATTCATTCACTCATTCTCTTCAGATTGCTTAATGAATGCCTCCTCTTGGCCATACGACAAACTCAGAGTCAGAGACACAGTGGTAAATATTGCAATTGGAGTTTTGGAAATGGAAAAAAATGCTTCTGAAATGTGAAGAGAAGCGAGCGTGCGCGTGCTTGCTCTACCAGTAGGATAATAGCAATCACTAAATGAGTGTGACACAGTGCAAGATGGCGGAGAGTCATAGTAGGAAAAGATGAAAAAGCTCTAAAATAAAAAATGCCCCCAAATTAATGTCTGATGGTGCCAGGTGTTGGCAAAGATTTGTGGGAAGGAAGAACTCATGCATTGTTTGGTGGAGTGTAAATTGGCACACTTGATTTAGAAAGCCTTTTAATAATACCTATCAAACTTGAAGGTGAACATACTTCACTGCTTTACACTGTTCCTTCTCGGTGCCTTCTCTTGAGAAATGCTCACACTTAGGCACAAAAAAGCTGACAAATGTTCACCATTATTTGCCATAGGAAAAACGTGGACAGTGGGGGGAAGGATATGCTTGTTTACATAATAGCATAAATGTCTCAGAAATTATTAAATGAATTAAATGTGTCAACATGTATTGAAATGTACAAATCTTTTAAAAATTGCCCCAAAGAAAGGATACATACGATATGACAATATTTGTGTGATTTTTTAAAAATCTAAAATAATAGTATATGTGTTTTATAGATACAACCATGTATATAAAAGCCCAAGAAACAGACGTGGACTAATTGCTATCAACTTCAACTTGGTGGTTATCTTTAATAAAGGACAGAGGAGGAGAGACTAGGGCTAGCAGGCTTTTCGATATAGTTGTAATATTTTATTTTTATTGATATTTAATATGTGCTTAAGATTGGTATCCATGTTTAGATAACTATTATAAAGGAGGTTACATTTATCAACGTTTGAAATCTTTGATAATTAAGAAGTAAGAAAGTGAAATCTTCCCAGCCATAAAATGTAATGCTTGATAATTTAAAAGCAATTCATGAAAAAAAAAAAAATGAAAGCCCTTAATATTAAATTTTATGGGAAAAATAGGGTAACTTGCTGATATTAACAGTCACCCTATAGAAAATCATTTAATGACATGGATTAATGTTTATGACATATTAAATGAAAATAGCCACATGTAAAAGAGAATGTGTAGTACGTGCGACCCTAGTTTTGCGGTTTAGATCGCATATACATAAAATAAAATTGAAGAATGTACCAGAAAATTAATATGATGTTTCTCAGAGTCAGAATTATACATTTTTCTTCTGATTTAAGTTTTTTTTTCCAATTTATCAAAATGTGTGTGTATGTTTATAATCCACATTTTTAAGGTGGGTAGATGAAATTGTAGAAGAGAAACATAACATTTGCTAACCACCTACTATGCTCTAGGAACATTACTGTGTAAATTAGCCCACTCCATACCATAGTCCAAGGTACAAGCCAATTGCTAATGAGATACATTTAAAGAATCAGGAAGAGGATTGTGTATCTAGAAAGAACTCAATCATATAGAAAAGAATGGTTTGCTCAGTACCTCTGGGTCTTCCTTTAGCATGTGTTTCCTCAGCCTCCTAATAAACACGATCAAGGACATAGTTGTGGCTGGAAACAAACGAGCTAATTCTGCAGAGAAGGCAGGAGTTAGCTAAAATGTGCTAGATCGCGCATCACAGGGCACAGGTTTTTGTTGTTTGCTTGTTTTGTTTGACAGGTTTCCCTCTTGGGGCTTCATATCTGAGATATGTAACCCAGAACCTGAGAATAACAATGCCTATTTCACAGGTTTTGCTTTAATTTTACGTTAAATCATTAGCAAAATCATTTAGCTCATGACAGGCACTCAATAAATGTTAATCTGATGCTCCAAATATGCCTTTAAAGAGGAAATTTTCTTTTAAAATACAGCTTCCGCAGTTTATTCTTCATGAACCGGTGCATTTTTTTATTCTTTTCTCAAACAGTCATATCACGTCTATTTAAAATAATTTGCATCAAGCTATGTTTCTTTTCCCCTTTTTTTCTCAAAGAAGTTCAGCAACATGTCTTGGAAGCTCAGCCTGACACCATGGAATTCACCTCTAAGTCCAGTGGATGTTAGTAACTTGTCCTCTCTCCTAAGTATTCAATCTTTAATAGTGGAAGGTTAACATGACATAAAAAACACCCATGTTACAGGTCCCTGTTCCCTATTAAAGTCATTGTGTTTGTAATCATCTCAAAGGCAGTAAAAATATTAATTAAAGAATAGAAACCCAGTACTTTCCCAAATCCAAGTTTAATTAGTTACATTTACTGAGTTATTAATTGCCTTATAAAGAAAAGAAGATGTGTTTTGCACTTTGTTTTTTGAGGTGGTTCCAGTCTGCTTGAATTTTTCAGCTGATCTTTCATCCAGAACTTAAATTATAACTGCGAGAGAACCCAACAGCAGGAATGTGGCAGGCACCCTTTTCCCAGGGCTGACCGAGAACTCTGCAAAACAGAAAGACCCACATTCTCATTGGCAAATTCACTTGCAGCATAAAGATTGACACAGACTTCACAACAGTCCTTGCATTAACGGTACAGAAGCACAAAGAGGCAAGCAGGAAAGGGGGTGACTTCCAATAATGATAAAGATGTCATCAGTAACAATCGGCACTTTTCAGTTCATGAAATTCTTTCGTACATTAAATACTTTATTTAATTTGATTATTATGATAATGTGGTGAGTTCAGGGATAGGATGGCTGCAATTTATTATAGATGTGCCATTGCCAGATATGCTGGGCACTCACCCATTTAAAATTGTGCATGTTATACTTCTTGCTTTCTAAGAACAGAGACTGATATCTGGATCAGAGAGGTGATGTGACAAAGGCCACAAAGCCACAGAGTGGCTGAGCCAGGACTCAAACCTAGAGTAATGAAGTGGGCACAGTGTTAATATTTTAAGAGCTGGCACTGAAATTCTTTCCAGGGAGAGAATGGGTATAAGGATGTTTTGCTAAATATTTGATGCAATAGGTTCATCATACCAGAGAAGGACTTACACTTCTTGATGCCATGGAGCAGGTGGGGCAGTTGATAATGGTGTGAGGGAGAAGAGACAATGAGTAAGTAAACCTGAAAAGCTGCTGCATGTGGGATGGACATCCCCACCCTAAGGCACTATCATCTGTAAAACTTAGAAATGTAGATTTCGTTTGCTCTTTTGTTTTTGTAGTGGATATTGAACAGCAAATTTTATGTTCATAAAGGTGTAGGAAGAGAGAATGGTGCTTAGAAAGGTATGGGGACTCAGGATGAGGAGATTATGTTTCTAAAGCCAGGGTGATGTGAAATGAGTTATAATATGAATTTAATTTGGCAATTAAAGAAACTAAATCACAAAGAGAACTATCGCAAGGCTAACAAACGAATCAGTATTTCAACCAGGATTTGAAGCCATGGAGTCTGAGTGCTGAGTTTGCATTTTAAATAGTTATAAAATTCAAAATGGTGTGATTCTTGCTGCTTTTAAGAATTTGAAGAATTTTAATGCATAAATGGAAAAATTTTGGACACAAGAATGAGAAGTCCTAGGCCTCTACCAAAAAGATTGTTTCCCCTGTAACAAAGAGAATTGTGAGTAAAATTTGGGACCTGAGAATTTGGATTTAAAATAAGAGAAACAAAAAATGACTCCAAGAGAATAATTTTCTTTTTTAAAAATATTATTTGTATAGATTTAAATGGTACATGTGCAGATTTGTCACGTGGATATATTGCACAGTGGTAAAGTCTGGGCTTTTAGTGTAAACCTCACCTGGCTATTGTATGAAGTACCCATTAGGTAGTTTCTCATCCCATAACCCTCTCCCACTCTTCTAAGCCTCCAATATCTGTTATTCCACTCTCTATGTCCATATGTACACATTATTTAACACCTGCTTATAAGTGAGAACATGTGGTATTTGACTTCCTGTTTCTGAGTTATTTCACTTAAGTTAATGGCCTCCAGTTACATTGAGGTCACTGCAAGAGACATAATTTCATTCTTTTTTATGGCTGAGTAGTATTCTATGGTATATATACACATACCACACTTTCTTTATCCAATCACTGGTTAATGGGCCCTTGGGTTGATTCCGTATCTTTGATATTGTGAATGGTGCTGTGATAAATATAAGAGAACAAGTATCTTTTTGATATAATGATTTCTTTTTCTTTTGGTAGATACCCAGTAGCAGAATTGGTAGAATGGTACATCTGTTTTTAGTTCTCCATATTGTTAGCATGGAGATAAAAAAATCTCCATACTGTTTTCCATAGAGGTTGTACTAATTTACATTCCTTCCAATGGTATATTTTCACTGCATCCTTGCCAACACCTATTGTTTATTTACTGTTTAATAATGGACATTCTGATTGGTGTAAGATGGTATCTCGTTGTGGTTTTAATTTGCATTTCCCAGAGAATAATGTTCAGAAAACTACATTAAGACAATTGTAGCATAATAAAAATAACCTGGCTGATACATATTTTCCTAGCATAAGATCTTTAAAAAATTTCTTTAGTGAAATCTACATCTAAGCAGCTGGATGCACATGTTGACTAGACCGGACGCAGCAGAAGAGAGATGGAGGGGCAAGTAGAATACTATGGGGGAGAATTCTTTGCTTCTTGCGATGTTGGCATTCAAAGGCACCCAACTGTCCAGAATGAAGGAGTAGGATTTGGTGACTAAATCTATTTTGGAGGATGAGCTCAGCATCCACTGTGAGCAGAATTCTTCATAGTGACATTTGGTGTCTGCAACACTGATACATTAATCAGAGGCTGTAATTACTGAGAATAGACGTTAGATACTCTAGATAATAAACATAGTGTCTCTAAGAAAGTCAGAATGGGACTACTCATAGTCAACATGTGGCAAGACGCATCCTTCTAGTGAAGTAGGAAACACCTGAGTATTTCATAGCCTTCAAAAGTTTCCTTGATGAGTTTCCCTTCTTATTGCTCTGCCGCAGAGGTATGCCATCATAGGACCTTTCTGCCTACCCCAATCACAGTTTAAACTCATTTATCCATGTTCTATTACAAAATAAAAAAAACAAAAAATGAGAAACATCGTTCTTATGATAATTCCACGCATTCTTTAAGAACATTCTAAAACTACCCCTCAGTTTTTTGGTTCTTTTTTCTAAAGAACAAATAATCTCATGTTCTTTTATCTTTCCTCAGAGGCTCCATTTTCCCATGCTTTAATCATTTTTATTGTTTCCATCTGTACCTACTTTTATTTTTCCTTTCCCTTTGAAAATGTGTATCTGTAAATTACATACAGTACTGTGAAAATTGGAATAGGTCTAAAATACCTATCAATCTGTTGTTGGAATTACTGTCTTTGTTGGGATAAGGCCACACATAGAAAGTGGTGGTAAGAACAAGGGAGAAAGACGGGCGTAACTGCTACCATATAAGGATATTTTCAGATCCAGAAGGTAGTTCTGAGTGGTGAAACTTGCCCTAAAGAGAAATGGGAAAAGGCAGAACACTATGAGAAAATGCCTAGTATGGAAGTTAAATAAGAAATGAAGAACACAAAAATTTTTTCTATAAAATGAATATAACTGCAAATGCATGCCTGTATGTAAATGGACAAGCACAAAGAAAGAACATATTCAGGGGATACTTTTTTCTTAGACTAGCATAAGTTTCTGCATTTTTTTTTCAATTTTAATTTCTTTGATTTTAGTAGTGCTATGTGTGCAATAACTAGAACTTATAATTTTAAAAGAACTATCTGGAGAATAAGAAAGGGAAACTTAGGATACTAATAATGTAATAATACTAAAGAATAGTTTAAAAAATCCGCAAATTATATATAGATCTGTACTATTCTAATGCATTTAGTAAATACTATAGAGGTCATCTACTTTTGCTATTCATTCTTGCAATGAATAGAGAGTAAAAAAATAATGCTAGTTTAAGTATTCTGGAATTCCTTGCACTATCCTCCATATTAGAAGGACAATAAAGGCTGGGCGCGGTGGCTCACGCCTGTAATCCTAGCACTCTGGGAGGCCGAGGTGGGCGGATTGTTTGAGCTTAGGAGTTCGAAACCAGCCTGAGCAAGAGTGAGACCCCGTCCCTACCAAAAATAGAAAGAAATTAATTGGACAGCTAAAAATATATATAGAAAAAATTAGCCGGGCATGGTGGCACATGCCTGTAGTCCCAGCTACTCGGGAGGCTGAGGCAGGAGGATTGCTTGAGCCCAGGAGTTTGAGGTTGCTGTGAGCTAGGCTGACGCTACGGCACTCGCCCCAGGCAAGAGAGTGAGACTCTTGTCTCAAAAAAAAAAAAATAAAAAAAAAAAATAAGAAGCACAATAAAAAACAAAACAAAAAAGCAGATAAACAAAGAAAAAGTGGTTCAGAATGATAGAATTTTCAGTCAAGAAGTGCTCTAATGCATCATGTAGTCTAACAGCATAATTTTACAAATGAGAAACTAAGGTCCAAAGAGTAGGACTGAATTTTTTGTGGTCATGTATCAATAGAGAAACACAGAATGTGGATATGTTCTGTTACAAGGCACCTGTAGTTATTTGCATATTGTACTCTATTACATACCACACATGACCCAAGAGTCATAGAATCCCATTAAATGAGAGCGTTAGGACCTTCTCAATGATTTCTATCTTGATAAAGACAATGTTTCCTATCAGTTGACATCCTTCACAGGTGCAGCCGATGCAGTGAATGATTGGTACTTGATCTTGTTTTGGTTCACAAGGAAAAAATAAGAATATTATAAATCCATAAAAAATCATGAGTTAAAGAAATTCCATAACATTTTGAGATAATGATTAAGATAATTTTGTTATAGTTTATCAGGATTGTTTTCTCTATGTTCCTATCAACATACACACACATGTATATATTTTTACCCAGTTAATTTTAATCAAGTGTTTTCATTTAATATTTTATTTATGGCTCAAAATTGTGTCTTGGAGCTTTCCTAAAACATTTCATCTTCCATCTTGGATCTATAGAAAACGTTTCCCTTTTAACTCTTGATCTCAATCTAAACACAAGTATTATGTTTATGACCATACCTGAATTTGCAAGACCAACTCACTGTTTCTATCAGCAATAGAAGATAAGAACATACAGGAGTGAGGAGAAGGGGAAAAGAATGAGGAACTTTTTAAAAAAATATAAACATCAGTACAAATGCTAACAAATCAAGGATATCTTCCAACTATTTTTACATACTTTCTATATTATCTCTATATATCTTTATCTATCTATGAGCAAAGACTACTTATGCTGCAGTAATAAACCACCTCAGAGTATCAGTAGTTTCACACAAGAGTTTATTTTTCACTCAAAGTTTACCAGGAGTCTAGGGGAAATTTCAGGGCAGTGTCCTCCATGAGCTGGCTCTGCCATCCAGGCTACTTTTTTCTATGGCACCAACATGTCATCACTTGCTTCCACAGTCACTGTAACAGGACAAAAGGATGCACCATTGAGAATCAGAAAGTAAGTGCCGTAGCTCCTGTTACGTCCTGAATGTGTCCCCTCTAACACTCAGGTGTTGCCAATGTGATAGTATGAAGAGGTGGGGCCTTTTAAGAGGTGATTAGGCTGTGAGGGTTTCTCCTTCACGAATGGGATTAGGTGCTCTGGTAAAAGGGCTTGACAGAGAGAGTTTGGTTCCCTCTTGCCCTTCTGCCTTCTGCTATACGAGGACACAGCAAGAAGACCCTCGCAAGATGCTGGTGCCTTGATCTTGGACTTTCCCGCATCCAGAAACATGAGAAATAAATTTCTGTTCTTTATGAATCATCTAGTGTCAGGTGTTCTGTTACAGGAGCACAAATGGAAAAGATAGCTCCTGAGTGGTGCACATGACTTTCATTTTTATTTCATTGTCGAGGAGTAATTACAGAACCTTGCCTAACTTCCAGTGATCAGGGAAGGACAATCCCTCTGAGTGTCTGCATTGGAGGGGAATTGAGTATTGGTAAACAATAGTGAATTTTACCATATGTAGATGTAAAGACTCATATGATTAAGAAATATCATTTTTGTCTATTAAATCATTCGTGGGCTGAGTTTTTATAGTTGTAAAAATTAATGCCCACTAATTAGAATTAATTAGTGTTGCTGCGGTTTACCTGCCCATCTGGAAGGAAGAGAAAAATTATTCAGATTGTGAAATCTTGCTAGTTTAGGATTAGTTGGTTAAGTAAAAGCTAAGGAAGATGAGAAATATACCAAATGTTCCTGAACATTTCTTTAAAAAAAAGTGACCATAATAATAAACAGTCATTTATCAAACTATTTTAGGGACATAAATTTATCTACAATCTGAAAAATGATATTTATCTCCTCTCCAGATATGTTCATTAACACTACTACTAATAATAATCTCAAATATAATTATTTTTTTACTCTGATTTTTCAAGCAAAAAATTGATGGCTACATTTTTGGGAAAAAATGTTATGCAAATCCAACCTCACTTAAATTAAAAGTTAAATTCATTGAGCAGATTTCTGGTGTCAGGTGACAAGTAGGTTGTAATTGGAGCTTGATTTGGACATGATAACACGACTGACATCTTTCACATTTCCTCAATGTTAATGGAAACACATGACAAAAATGCTGTTCTCATGTTTGGTAATGGCAGCAAAGAGAGCCAGAGCTTTGTCTTAGAAGGGTAGGCTTGCTTCAAGGGACATGGGCATTCCCAAGATTCTTTGAATGTATTATGAGTTTATTTTGTTTGCAATCATTGAAGTCATTTTTGGCCAATTATGTATCTTTATACCCATTGGATAATTATCACAAATCCATGTTCCATTGTTGTTTGAATAAATGCAAACTTCAAGTGGATTCTGCAGATTTCTGCTGTCAGAGTAACTGAAAAGAGCCCAGCACTGTACGTGGCACAGAGTAGGATCTCAATAAAAATTTGTTGAATTAATGAAAAGCACTGACACTCATTTCTGCCTAGCGGAAATTGATGTCCCATGAAAAGTAACATTGGCATAGCTGTTTCCTTCCACTCCTAGAGTGGAAGTTGCTAAATAAGCCTGTGGAAGACATGTTTTCCAAATAAATATTTAACCATATTGAAGTTATTTATGTCCTTTTAAGTTTTCAAAAGGGGCTCAAAAATAAGAATGCTCCTTTGAAGTCATCAGAATACTCATAACAGATGGAAACCTGCAGCTTGCTATTAAGAGATAGCAGCTATTTCATTTCATTGAATTCTAAAGGGAAATACCTTAGTTGCCAAATTCTCCATGTTTGGTTGGAAATGTTAGAAGAAATGTCTTCAGTTAAGGGATGGTAGGCCCTACTTGAAAAACGTGCTTCTTTCATGTTTTTGTGTTCAAATCCACACAAAGTTCAGGCAAATACTATGTGCATGGCTTCCCAATCACATGCAGTAAAATTAAAAACAATTTTGTTGAATATTTCAGAAAAAGGCTTTTGTACTAAAGAAAATCTAAGCAAACTTTACCTTCTTTCTCTTTCTCTCTCTCTCTCTCTCTCTCTCTTTCTCTCTGTTGTTCTCATTTTCACTCTCTCACACACAGCCATACACAAAGATTAAACCATTCGATGTCTTTTCAGGAAGAACATATATCAACTTTAAAATTGAATTATTAAAAATAAAACTTGACACAAAAATGCTGTGTTTTTTTCCTCCTACTAAAAGAAAATAAAACTAAGGCTCTATCGAACTCATTTTTATATCTAAGAGCCTAAGATGAAACCCATATAAACCAATATTCTTGTAGTATAAATTTATTTTATATATAAGTATATAAAATATAAATTTATAATTTTATATCTGGGTTTATTTCTTTTAATTCCAGTCAATGGAGTTTGCTGGAATATGATGATGGTGGTCCATAGTTTGATGTTAGAAAGTAATTTTCTACACCACCAACAGCTTGTTGGAAGTGAAAAATCTTTTATCAATGTGATTTAAAAAGAAAAAGAATATTTGAAACAAAATATTCAAAATATTACAAAGGATGTTTATTTGTACTTGTTTGCTGTTTTGTGAAGTTCTACAGGTTGTGCAACATGTGGTCGAGGATTGGTCTGTCTCTATTGGCCAATCTTGGCTGCTTAATCACAAGCATCTTCATCATTTCATCCAACTGGCTGCAGTAGACAAACGCTATAATAGATTGATCAGATTTCATGAAGCTGTAGTGGAGAATACCAGGAATGGACCACCAAATAGACTCCAGTAGCTTTTTTGGTGAATATTCTGTTTTGGACTGTGTTTCTACACTTTATCTTTATCCAACTATTGTGCCGAAAGCTTGTGATTGTCAAAAAGAATCCATTTTTTATCACATGTAACAATAGAGTGTAGAAATGGTTCCTGTTCATGTCATGACAGCAAAGAAAGGCAAGCCTTGAGACGATTTCTTTTCTGACGCTAGTCGAATTCATGCAGAACCCATCTATCCAGCTTCTTCACCTTGCTGATTTGGTTCAAATGGTCCAATATTGTTGGAATAGTAACATCAAAGCTTGCTAATACTTCACTCATAGGTTGAGATGGATTCACTTCCACTACAGATTTCAGGCATCGTTATCCACCTTGGTCTCAGGTCGCCCTCGTGGCTCATTTTCAAGATGAAAATTACCAGAATGGAACTTCTCCAACCATCAATGTACTGTGCATTCATTAGCCACATCCTTCCAAACACTTCCTTGATATTTTGAGCTGTCTGCACTGCATTCATTCCATGACAGAACTAATATTTAAAAATAACACAAATTTTTGACTTATCTATAGTTTCACAAAAATTGCTCTAAAAAAACTTTGAAAGATAATCACAAGCCAAAACATATGTTTGAAAGACTGAGGATGTACCTTCACAACAAACATAAAATAAGAAGTGTCAGAGTGAAGTGTCAGAGATACTAACTGTCAAACTTAGTACTTAAGGAAATCGGATTTCATTCTTAATAACCTCATATTAGAGAAGTCTATTTTTGGTTCCGTAAACTTGCAGAACTACAGCCTTTTTCCTAGCCCACATTACAATCTTCTCACCTGGGGTGCACATTCTCAGTGGTCTAGCCATAAATACAAATGCACCAGAAATATTGAATGGATTGGGATTTTGGTGGGAAAGAGAGGTTCTTCTTAACCCTCTCTCAGATATAAAAGAAAAAATAAAACTTGGAATTTGGAAAACAAAGTTTTTTTTATTTTTAATTGAGTTGTTTTTAAATCCCACTTGAGTGAATTTCCTCATTTTGACATCAAAGAATTTTGGAAGGTGGTTTTTCAATCCAAAGATTTAAATAAAATTTTAAATACTGAAGGTTCCCTAGTTCTGCAGTATCAGAGTCTAATAGTAACTTAGATATGAGCATCTTAGTAAAATAATATAAGAATAATGTGAGGGATTTTGCTCCTTTATGTGTGAATACTGATCTTTTTAGGGTAGTCTCTTGGTAATAGATTGTCCTTTATTAATGCTTACTTTTAGTTTGAATGGACTTTTCTGATAGTATTTGAAAAAGCATCATTTTTTAAACCAGAAAACATGCATTTTCGAGCAAATGAGAGCTTATGCCTCGGTATCTCTTCTTCTCCCAGGTATGATAGTTTATTGTACAGCGATAGAATACGAAAATGAGTTTATTAAGTTTACTTAGAAATGTTTCAAAGATATCTCTGTGAGCTCCTTGAGCTATGTCAACATTTTCTTGAAAGATACCTGAGATTATTTGATGTTTACTTTTTTAAGTATAGTATTTGTAAGTTAAAGTGCACAGGAACATTTTATTACATTTTAAATGTAATTCCTGATCCCCAGATGCTGTCCATATAAATCTGAACAAACCCAAGACATCGCTATCTATATTAGATCAACAAATCCTCTCAGTCCCTGGGCTAGTGTTAAGAATAAGCAGCAAAAGTGAAATTCCTTGGTAATAAAACTTCTGTTTCTTGACAGGTGTGATGTAAGGACATTTTTTGCTATGCTGCCTACACCTTTCAAAGTAGGTTACATTGTATGGTACAATTATGTCTTCCCGTAACCTCTATTTCCACAGTGCATGGCGTGTAAATAACACACTTTTCTAATAACTGTTTTAATGGTCACTGTTTTTAAGGTCATCTTCATGTGAAATTCAAAACTGCAAAATGCTGAAAATCCAATTTTGTTTCTGAGGAAGGGATGTTTTCTTTTTCTTTTCTTTTTTTTTTCCTTTTGAGTTTTTATTCCTATTTCTTAAAATGGCAATCTCGATGGGAATTGGCATACTCATACATCAAACTTCATTTGTGCCAACATCAGGTTAAATAATTTCTCTAAGCTCTAAGTACACCATGAAATTGAGCATACCTATGTGGGCTATTGCTATCGACTTCTCAAATTATTACATTATACTTTTCTTCTTAAAACCAGACAAATATGATATTTTCAGGGCTGGAAGACACAAATTTATCTCTTCCTGTTGTCCCCCAAAGACATTATAAGATACTGTGTCTTCTGGTTCACTCAGTAAAAAAACCACCGAATTACTGCCAGCCAGAACACCCCTGAAGTGATTTCTAGATCAAGCTCCCCAATAACTTCAGGTCTACGCGTGTGTTCATCCATAAAATTCATTATTTTTTTCTGATTATTACATGTTATTGTAGAAATTTGGAAAATTATGTAAAATTACATTGGGAGGAAAAAAATCATTTGTAATTCTGCCCAGATCATCATGATTTGTATTTTGAGGTAAAATAATCCCTTGCCAACCCCAACTTGGCCAACTGAAGTATTGAGATGATACTGTTTTGTATCAGTATGCCAAAAATTAAAATTCCACCACCTATTTACATATACAGGATTCAGTTCAATCTCCTTAAACAAGTGCAAAATGATGAGATTTCTTTAAATTCCACCTCTTTGATATAAAAATAAAAGAACACATATGCAAAATTTTGCCTTCGTACAAAGCCCTGGGGAGGGGCATTTAAATCGCTGAAACCTGTTAAAACAAAACAAAGGGGAAACATAGGGCCAACAAAAACAAAACACTAATAGAGATTTAAAATGTCCACTGTAGTCGCATGTACGTAGAATTAGTGGAACACATTGCCTTTAGCAGATAATGGGCACTAAAAATAATATTTCACTGGAAGATTGATGAAGGTAAATCAGTAGTACGATTAACTACCAATGCAGAGTTTTTTTAATTCCATAGTTCTCTTTCATTTTGCAATAGATTACTTTCTATGCTTTAAGCATAATGCATATTATTGTTTTCCAGTAAAACCCTTATTTTCCATAAACTCTTGATATAATTGTAAGCTTGTAATACATTAGAGTCCCCGAATTTAACTACCATATTGATAAGGACTACATACATACACCCTTCTAGTCTTTTGTATTTATATTACACATTTATATTTTTCTTTTAGATAAAAATGGAATCATTGTATTTTGTAATTTGTTTTTTCTTTAACAACATAATCTTGTTGTTTTTCTTCTATGCTGCTATATTTTCTTCCGAACAATTTTGAATGGCTACATAGATTCTCATCAATGACACCATAGCTTATTAAGGCAACCAATTTTTGGACTATTAGGCTCCCCTTCTGTCCATTTTTCTCCCTAATAAATAAAGCCACAATTAATATTTTTGAATTTAAATCTTGGGCATATTTCTGATTTTTGTTAAGGCCAGTTAGAAGGTCCACGGGTATGACCAGTTTAAGGTCTCTGATACCTTCCTCCATTTTGCCCCACAGGAATATTGCACTGTTTTGTCTGTTCATTAGTTTTCTATAAATGGACTTCATGATACTAGATATTATCATTAAAACATTTTACCAATGTTACAAATGAAACAGTCTATCTTATTGTTATATTAATTGCAATTGTTTATTACCAGATATTCTAAGCACTCTTTTATATTTATTTTCCTTTTTTTTCTTTTGTGAATGGCCCTTTTTCATGTTTTCACGTATTTTTCAATAGAGGCATTCTTTTCTAAGATCCTTTTAGATATAATGATTGTTAAATTTTTTGTTTCATTTTTTCTTGAGGTGATCCTTTGACTTTTAGTTAATTTCAAAGTTTTAATTAGGACAAAGAAGTTTGCATTTATATTCAGCCAAATCCAATGACCTTTTCTTCAGGGTTTCTGTCTTTATATTTTTGTAATCCAAACATTTCTTGTCTTAGTAGAACCTGAATAGAAATATCACGTTCACGGTAATATTTTTATCAGCACTTATCTCTTAAGTTTCTTGTGAGCTTCTTTAGAGAATTTCCTACACGTATTCAAGAAAAAAAATCTCACGACTCATTTTCCTCCTGGAAACACTGAGGGAATCAGCTCTCCTATTGGCTAATGCTGTTTGGGTTTAGTTTCATTTCCCTTCCAGGTGAATTATTTCCTACGAAGCCTCTAATTTCCTATGCAAATATATCTCTGCTGGGCACAGACCAACAGTTTGCCAGACACAGTCTGACACATTTGAATGTCTTTTCTGCCCAGATTAGACCCCTGTGACATTTAGGTATTTGCCACACGGAGGTTAGGTGCTCTCCCATGCCAGAAGGATTCTTACATGCCTGGAGGGTGAGCAATTATCTCAATGTCTGAAATATCATTGACTAATATTCATTGTTCTGAGTGATGGTGAGATGTACTATTTCTTTTCAAGTTTTCATATGGGAAAGCAGAGAAAAAAATATCAGCGTACACTGTCCTTTTGCATTCCAAACTCAGAAGTTTTTCCCAAGAGGAATTTTAATATTTCTTAGCTGAAATTGAAACTCAAGCAACTGAAACATAAAATTCAACACTGTAATGTATGCTAAAATAAGTTCCGTTAGCCAAAGGAAAATTACAGCAGATGGAACTCAGGATCCACTGAAGAAAGAATTAAAGACTGTCAGAAAGGGTATCTTAGTAAACATATTAATAAAAGGACTATTTTTGTAGAAACTTTATTTTATATATACATATATTTTAAAAAGACTGATGACTATTTAAAGAAAAACTAATAATGTATTGAGGGATCTATAACAATAAAATATAAGAAAACAGAAAACAAAGAGTGGGAAAAGGATACATTGAATTATATCATTGTAAGATTCGTATATTGTCTTTAAAATAATATAATATTATTGGAATGTAGACCATAATTGCTTAGAAGTAATGTAATCACTAAGGTAATGAACAAAAATAGCACAAAAATGTAGCTACATATTAATACACAAGAAAAACAGAAAGCAAAAAAGATACACAATTTACCCAACAGAAAGCAGAAAAGAATCATGATAAACATAAAATAAATTTCAATATGGAAGAGCTAAACTGAATCATGTTGATAATTACGTTAACTAAGTTGACCAGACAATCCATTAAAAGGCATATATTTTTAGATTAGATTAAAAAAAAAGAAGACCCAAATATATTTTTACAAGATATATTTAAAATATAAACAAACATATAATTTGAATGTAAAAGTGTGGTAAAAGTACACCATGGTGTCGGTATAATAACATTACACAAAGTAGACTTTGAAAAAAAATTACCAGAAGTTAAAATATAATTCACAACATTAGAAGGATTAAGTTCATCAAGAACAACAACAGTTAAATGTGTACATACCTTCAAAACTTCTGTATAAATGAAGCAAAACTTGGCAGAAATAAAGGCAGAAATAAATAAATGTGAAACATAGTTTGAGATTTTGTCCACTTTCTCTAAGTATTTTATAAAACAGGCAAACAAAAAAATGACAGTAAAAATATAATTTGAAAGAGTATTAACCAACATGTTCTAGTTGACACTTATTAAATGTTACACCTGTGTAATATACATGGAACATTTATTAAAATAGACGATAGCCTAGGCGCTGAAACATGTCTTAACAAATATTAAAGCCTTGAAATCATTCCATTTATAACTTCTAACCACAATGGTATTTAATTAGAAATTAATAGTGGTAAAATATCTAAAAAAAATCCCTAAGTATTCAAAAATTTATTGACAAACGTATGCATAAACAATGAATCTAAAAATGAATCACAAGTTAAAATTTAAAAAATTTAGAATGTTGAATAATAATGAAAGCACACCATATCAAAACTAGTTGGATGCAATGAAAGTAGTGCTTAGAGGAAAATTTATAGCTTTAAATGCTTATATTACAAATTAAAGAAGATGTAAGATCAATTATTTAAGTTCCTTCATTAAGAAACTGGGAAGGAAAAGCAAATCAAACCCAAAGTAAGTAAAACAAAAGAAATCATCAAAATAAGAGGAGAAATCAATGACAGAAAATAGGAAAACGATATAGAAAATCAACAACAAAGTTAAAAGCTAGTTTTTTGAAAAGATTAATAATATTGATTGGCCCATAGCAAAAATGAGTGAAGAGGAAAAAGACATACTTAGAGAGAGCCAGACAGTCAAAGAGAGAGGGAGAGAGAGACAGAGAGACAGAGAAATAACCAATAGGAATAAAAACGTGGTCCTCCCTGAGATTTTTATATATGTTTAAAGATTAATGGTTAATAATGGAATGTTATGAACATTATGCCAATAGCAGAGACAACTTAGATGAAATGAACACATAACTTAAAAGACACACATTATCAAAATTGTCACAAGCAGAAAAAAAATCTGAATAGCTCATATTTATTAAAGAAATTGAATATAAAAACTGTATAAAAATAAAAATCAAAATGAAATAAACTCTGGACTTCTGTTGTTACACTCATGATGTCTTTTAAATATTTAATAAAAAATATAACCATAAAACAAGAAAGTTGCAGGTCATTTTTTCTCATGAACATAGACTTACAAAGTCTCAATAAAATATTAGCAAAACAGCCGGGTGCAGTAGGGTGCACCTGTAGTCCCAGCTACTTGGGAGGCTGAGGCAGCAGGATAGCTCAAGCCTAGGAGTTCGAGGCTGTAGCATGTTATGTTCTTGCCTGTGAATAATCACTGCACTCCAGCCTTGGCAACATAATGAGACCTCGGTCTCTAAAACTAACTAACTAACTAACTAACTAAAATATTAACAAATCAAACCTAGCAATATATGAAAAAGGATAATATATATTGTCCAAGTGGGATTTATCCCAGAAACATAAAGTTAGTTTAACACTCAAAAATCAATGCAACACATTAATAAAGGACAGAAAAATATAATATATTCATATTGAAAGATTCAGAAATTCATTTGCCAAAATTGAATATCTGTTGAAAAGAGAAATGCTCAAAAATTTGGAATAGAATAAAAAATTAATCAGATAGAAAGCATATGTACAGAATACCTACAGTTAACACCATACTTTTTGGTGAAATATTCAAATATCAGGAATAAGGCAAATATATTCTCTCTCTCGCTATTTCCATTTGAAGCTTTTCTGCAGGTTCTGGTCAGTACAATCAGCGAAGAAAGAGAAGTAAAAGGCATAAAGATTGGAAGAGAAGTAAAACGTTTGTTATTCACAGTGGATATTATTGCATACATTGAAAACTCTATGAAATCTACAAAAATTCTGGAAAAATAAGTGATTTCAGCAACACTGTAGAATTAAAGATCAATATAAAATTTCAATTGTATTTCTATTTGCTAGCTAAACACATTTAGAAAATAAAATGTTAAGAAGAGTACCATTTCCTTCAGCATCCAAAACAATGAAATATTTGAGGATGAGTTTAACAAAATATGTGCAAAATCTGCATACTGAAATTATAAATCATTGGTAAGAGAAATTAAAGAAGAGTTAAATGTATGTGGGGATATATCTTGTTAATGGATTGGAAAGTCCAATATTGTAAAGATGTCAATTATCTCCAATTTAATCTATTGATTCAACATAATCCCAGTCAAAACCCAGGAAGGTAGATTTGTAGATATCAACAAGCTAATTCCAAAATGCATGCATACATGCAAAAGACCTGGGTAACCAAAGCAATTTTGTAAAAGATAATCCCAGAGCACTTACATTACCTGACTTAAAGATTTATAAAGCTACAACAATCAGGGCATTGCAGTTTTGTCTTAAAAATGGACATTTAGATAAATGAAACAGAATGAGATTCTCATAAATAGATCCACATGCATACAACTTATTTTTGGACACTTTCAATGAGGGAAGGAAAATTTTTTTAAAGCAATATTCCTAGATCAACTAGATATCCATTTGGAGAATATAGCTAACCCTAATCTCTATTGTACTCTATACATAAAAACCAATTTGAGGTGAAGTTTGAATGTGAACTCAGAAACATAAAGCTTCTCAAAGAAAATATGGTAGAACATTTTCACAACCTTGAGGTAGAAGAAGATTTCTTACACAGACACACAAAGCACTAACCATAAAATTGATAAGTATGGAATTTTTTTAAATTAATAATTCATGCTCCCCAATAGGTAGCATTATAAACTGGAAATATAAGCCAAACCATACACATGACAAAAAAATTATGTCTAGAATTTCATAAAACTCCTACAAATCAACTATAAAAAGACAAAGAACCCAATTAAAAATGGGCAAAGAACTTTAACAGACAATACCTAGAGATTTTTAAAAATGACTAATAAACACATGAGAAGATGCTTAATATATTTAGTAATCAGGCAAATATAAATTAAAAATACAACAGAATATCATTTTTACATACTAGAATGGTTAGAAGTAAAAACTAACAGCATAAAATATTGGCCCAAATGTGGATCAACCGTAATTCTCATACATTGCTTATAGGACTGTTCAGTGGTACAGCCACTGTGGCAAACTGTTGGGTACTTTCTTATGTAGTTAAACATTTATCTACCCTAAAAACCATTCATTCTAATCCAATCCTATGTATTTACCCAAGAGAAGTAAAACATACAACTTCACAAAGACTTGTACAAGAATGTTCATACCAATCTTATTCATAATAGCCCAAACCTGGAAAAAACCCAATAGTCCATCAAAACTGGAATAGGTATATTCTGTGGCATAGCAATACAGAAGAATACTAAAAACTAAAAAGGGATGAAATGCTGATACACCAAAAACATGTACAAAACTCAAAAATACTATGTTGTGTGGAAGAAGACCTAAAAAACAGTACATTATATAGGATGGTTTTTAACTGAAGTTCTAGAAGACACAATATTATACTCTGATGATGGAATTCTGAACAGTTGTTACTTATGGAATTTGAGAATTGAGTGGAATATGGCACAAGAAACCTTCGGGGGTGATAAGAATGTTCTTTATCATGTTTTGTGTGGTGATTACTGGGCCATATACCACTGAAAGAACTTATTGAACTGAACACGTAAGCAGTGCACATTTGATTGAATATAGATTTTATCTCAATTAAACGTAAATGTATTTTCAAGGGAAAAAGTATACTTAAAAAGTATGACTAAAGAACTTAGAGAACAATCAAGAAAGTGTGATGTCAGGGAAAACTAGCAAGAAAAAATTGTATGTAGTTGAAATAAATCCAAATGCATCAGTAACTGTGAAAATATGAATGAACTAGACTTTCAAATAAAAAAGAGAGATAGCTAAAATTGGATTATAAGGTTGAAATTGGCCTTTATGTTTTTTTTATAGGAGGTACCCACCCACTGCCCAAAGATTATAGACAAGTAGAGAGGAGGAGGATTAAAGTGTGTGTGTGTGTGTGTGTGTGTGTGTGTGAGTGTGCATTTGTATGTGTGTGTAGCAGGCAAATACCAAGAGAAAAGTGTTTTACTTTATTGATATCAGATGAAATAGACTTTAAAGCAAAATCATTATCAGAGGCAAAAAAGGTCATTAAAGGAAGAAATAACAATTTATCAGATAGAGACAACAATTCTGAATTGGTATGCACCTAAGGCATACCAGTGTATATAAAGCAATGATGTGTATGAATGTATGTAAGTAATGTATACAGAGCATATATACATACAGATAGATAGCTAGATAGATATAATTACAGAGAGAAAATGACCTGGTCTGAATCATAGAGGAAAACACTGAATGGCTTATTAGGGACATTACTGTGAGCTGTGCTTTCTGCAGTTTGTGTTGAAAGAGTAAATCAAGCTTTTCAGATGCCAGATCACCTGGGAGTTACTTTGAAGCCACAGTATCCCCTAACTGCCCTGTGTAAAATGCAGTAAATGCAGCTTTAGTTAGGGATATTTTTAGGCAACATTAAGAATTTTGTCCTAACTATGTGTAACACATTCATATAACTATACACACACACACACACACACACACACAGATATAGATGCAGATATACATACACATAGCTTACATGGTGTGTGTAAACTACCTATAATAGTATGTATATCTGTATCTGTTTGTATATATGCTATGTGTGTGTATATGTTTGCATGTGTGCAAGGTAGGTCATTTAGTTGTTGGCTATGACAGAAAGCATGAGAGAGGTATTTGTTAAATACTTTATTTTATTGTTTTATTTTATTCTCCTAATAGACTTCTGAAGTTAGTAATATTGTCCAATTTTACAGATCACAAAACCAAGTCATACAGATTAGTTATATAAAATGTACAAAATGCCGTTTTCTCTTTATTTTAACTGCTACTGTTATTATTCACTTTTATAGACCATAAAAATGGCTAGCAAATGGAGATCTGGATTTTTAATTCAGGTCTAAATCTAAAGTGTATTACCTTGACTGCTATTCATTCCTTCCTCTTACATTTGGTGGTTCCAAAATGGATCAAGGAACCAGATTTGAATGCCGGAAGCAAAGCTCATACTTGGGGATTGGTCTCAGGACCCACACTGGGACTCTCAAGTTGGAAGGCAATAAATCTGAGTCGTAAAATCAGAATGACATTGAGAGTATATATGACACTTGATTTTGTAAAAAAATACATTTTGGTATTAAAAAACAAAACAAACCTCCAAGTCTCCCAGTGATACAGGAGCCAGAGGAAGACACTGAAAATTTATAGCAAGTAAAGGACGGCCAATGGAAATTAAAATATATAGTACTCATTATTACTAAAACAAAATATATAAAATGCCATTGATATTTTCTTTATTTCGTGTGCTGCTTTTATGATTCTCTTTTACAGGAGGTAAAAATATTTTAAGGGCTTTCAGTTATAGGTTCATCTGCAACCTCTGTCTTTTAAAGCTTTTTTTCCTCCTGGGAATTATTAATTCCTCAATCAGAACTGATCATCCCCCAGTCATTGAGATTAGCTGTGCAGTGAACATCTGGAGCAGCCACACCAAGCCACACACTTGGAAACTCCCTGCTGCAGACGCTGCCATTGACAGGAGTCGGTCACACGTCGGATTGCTGCTCTTACCTCTTAGCCTTGGGCTTTCTTGGTTTCTACCTCTCCGCGCTATCAGCCGTGAATCACACCTGATGATAGGCAGAGGGCAAGACTGGTTTCCTTTGGAAGAACTACAGAACCGAAACATTCCAGAATGTTTGGAGAAGAATGGAATGGAAGAAACTTTCAGAATTTAATCTTTAGTTTGTTCCTTTCCCTATAACATGAAGCCAGGGTTGTCTTCTTCCATTAAGAAATCTTCTGTTGACTGTGGGATCTACATGAGGCAACTAGGAAGGCACTGAGCAGTAGGTGAGCCTCTCTACTGAGAAAGTGGGGCCATGGAACAAGCATTCCATCTACTCGTATTTAAGAGTGTGGAGGTACAATCTTATCAACATTATTATGTGGCTAATATAATTCCCAGGAGCCAAGATTGTGCAGCCTCTAAATGTTCCATTATCTCATTGGCCTTCCTACACTGCTATTACTATGATTATATGCCTGCTGTTTGTGATTTTGGCTTGAGCGAACATTATCAATAAATATAATGATTCGCATACACTGTATTTTAATCTGACTTACATCAGAAAGGTGAGAAAATCACTCTTGGAAAGCCAGTGCTTGGAAGAGCCTCAGTCCAATTTTTCAATAAAAAGATTTGAGTATGGTTCAGGTTTGTCTGAAAAGAGCAGTTGATGAAAACATTTCTTTATTAGTCAGCAAACACGAAAAGATTTGCTTACAGCTTTATTATATGTGATAAAAGCAAATTAGTAAAAATTCAGCTGTGAACAAATCTTACATTTTGAGCTTCCCTTGCTGTTGTCTTATAAATTAGTAAAGCCATATTCCAAATAACACTGGGATCTTGAGTTTGGTGAAAAAAGGAGACAGTGGAAGAGTTAGAAATCCTGATTCTCAAATCAAAGAGGTGGTTCTTATACAAGCAGCATGTTATTTGCTGTGCGTGGCAGTGAGGGTGCAGATTTGGTGGAAAAATAAACACTAGAAAAAAATATCAAGGGTGGAGCTCCAGTTACTTAGGGGTAGCGATGATAATAGAATTTCTAAGTTTGCAACTCTCTTGTGCCTTTGGACCTATACGAGCCAGGAAAACACATGCTACATTAATTATAGGAACTGGAATTTTGTTTTAGCAGGACTAAAGACATAATGGTCAGATGGGCATTATTCATCTTCTTATTTAGGAAAGGAATATATGTGACATGATGCGTAAGACTGTGTGTGTGTGTGTGTGTGTGTGTGTTTAACATGCTACCATTAATAGATAGGAGGTGGGATGTGGAGGAGTTTTAATTTGGGGGTGATATAGAGGTCAAAGATATTTGTGTAATGTATACAGCAGAATGCATGGCCTACATTTAATTTTACACAGGCAGAAATATTTTCTAGCTGCTTCCAACCAGTATGATCACTGATTCATTGATGATGTAAGATTAAGAAATTGCCTTATTGTTAAAAAAAAAAAACCTAATAAAAAAGAGGGATCATCTATTGTAAAGATGAGAGACAGAGACAAAATAACTCATCTGTAATGCAGATTTATTAATAGTCATTCACTGATTTTCAGTAAAATACTCTTCACGTAACCTTGACTTTATTAAGGAGTCCTTAAGGTGCATTTGGAAGACAGATAATGAGTTTGGGGAATAGCCTTATCTACATCAAGCTAATCTTTAACAGCTTGGAAAGGAACTAGCATAAAGTTTTCCAATTTGAGTGACAGAAGCATGTTAAGATGAAACCGTTTAAAACGTCCTTTTAATAGGAAGACTTTATGGTACATGGCAATATTTTCATAAGAATGCCTCGTGGAGCAGTGGGAACATAAAATAAATAAGAAATATAGAAAACCATGGAGCTTTCATACTATTCTTGAGGGTCAAATGAATTGCTAGTTAAGAGAATAAAGAATTCTACTGTCCGAGGCCTCTGAGTGGCACTTTGTATCTGGGTTAATAAAAGCAAGTCAGACGTCCCCAGGGGGAAAAAAGTGTTTCATTCACGTTAGCTGTCTCCTTTAAAGGGAGGGACAATCTGCAGGGAGGGATTTTGAGTGGCATGTCATTGTCGAGACTGCACATGCCACATTGTCAGGACTTCTATGGAGAGAAATCCGCAGGAACCCTCTGACCCTTTGCAAGTGCAGGACTGCGTGTGTCTGTGTGGCTGTGCGTCCACAGGCTGAGAGCCGAAAGAAAGAGGGATGAAAAGAAAACTAATTGAGAAGTATCTTTCTAATGAGACAGCTCATATTTACCCATGTGCAGATTCCCAAGTTCAGATTTTTCTCCTTTAGTGAAAATGCGAGTGCACTTCTTTAGCATAAGACTAGACATGTCATGAGAAGCTTTTTTCCCTCAGCTTCTATGAGAGAGTTACATCACATGCCAAGCCGAAACAGGCCACAGTGTTCAAAGCTTGAAACATGTTCATTAGCGAAGCTTTTCTCTCCTGTTGTTTCTGATAACCTTATTTTAAGTCTTTTACTTATTTCATCGGTCTCTTGATTTGTTTTGTTTTCCTTTTCCTATCTCTTGTCTCAATGGACTTAGACTATTTCTTACTTCTGTCTTCAGTCCTTACAAATTTAGGATTTCGCCAAAAATATCTTCAGTCCAAAAGACATGACACAGAAATTCAAACCAGGAAATTTCAGTGTTTTTTTTTTTTTTTTTTTAGAATTCACTTGCCCCAGCAATAAGGCACTCCCAAAATTTGCCCCAAAGATTTAAATACTTTTTTGCTATTTAAACATTGATCCAACTTTTTCTAACTTTGGTATAAAATCATTTCTCCATCTTTATACGACCCAAACGGATCATTTGTAGGTACAAGCAAAGGCTAAAAAGTGTCCTTACAGATTGATCTGCAGTTGATAAGATGGGAATGTAATAATGAGTAAAACAAGAAGCAACTCCCCTGCTACATTCCTCAGAAATTTCAGTCTTGGGGGTAAGAAAGCCGGGATTTAGTGTCTTGGTTGAGCTTTTTTTTTTTTTTTCCTTAAGAAGCAAGTGATAATTCATCTGCAAACACACCTTTTTTGCTCTGTTGTCAATAGAAAAGTTGTTTTGCTAATGGTTATCTGTCTCCAAGTCCTTGACCTGCTTGTAAACACATTTCTGCAGGAAAACCCTGGGCCGTGGCCTCGGGACTTTGCGTCAACAACAAGAGATAAAGTGACCACAACTTAACCTGTTCTGGCCTGGAGTGCCCTCTCCTGCCCCTTGACCAAGCCTGTCCCTAATCTCTCTGCTGAAGGAACAGATTGCCCGCAGGGCCGGCCCTGACACAGCGTGACCTGTGCTGCTGCATGGTTCTCCTACTCTATTTTTAAAAATTTGATCTATCCCTGCCAGGGATCCCATTTAAGCCATCTTTCTATTAACTGAAAGAAGAAAAAAGTTCTACTGGCCGATAAAAGTTGGTCAGATCTGTGTCTTCATGGTTCTAAAAGTATTAGTACAAAAATGAAAAAAAAAAACCAGAGGGTCGAATTCATTGATTTGATCATCTCAGGGCCATGGACTCTCATTTCCTACCCCCAGACATTTTGAAATGCAGACAACTTTTAAAATCATAAAACATTAAAATCATTCCTTGTGTGTGGACAGACAGCAGACCTGTCTGTCCCCTGTGGTCATCCTTCCGAAAACTGTGTCACTCCCCAGATTGTTCTCAGATCTCTCCCTTCACGTTCTTTTGTTGGTCTGTTTTCCTTTCTCTTCTTCTTTCAACCCCACCCTCCCCTTTAAAGTGAACTTTGCAAAATCACGGCTTGAATATTTTTGAAATGTTTGATTTCTAGTGGAACTCTGGTCCCATCCTCTGCTGAGCCTATTTGGTTAGCTCTTCTCCAGTGTCAACCACGTTTTCTCTTTTCAGAGTTTTCCTAGGGTGGCCCCTCTGTCTCGTCTACACTACCATTCTCGACTGTGACTTTCCTAACGTCTGTCATCCTTGCCTAAGTATTCTTCTTTTACCTGAGTTTTGCCTCCAGCTTAGTTTGTTCAAAATCAAGTGTACATCAAGTTAGGTAGTATCTATTGATGGTGCTTTTGGAGGTAATAAAAGAAAAATAATGCACAGGTTTTGCCTTTGAGAAGTGTACTAGTTTTGACAAAACTAAAGGGGCAACCTAACCAATGAATGGAGTGCTTGATAAAGTATTTGCATATCCAAATAGATTAAAAGTGTGTTTTTGTGATTTTCTTTTTGTTTTTTAAGGTAACTTAATAAGTTTAACTATTAATTATAGCAATTTAACTAGAGATTATCTGCTATGGTTTTATCTGCTCCATGTTTCAAGCAAGATTCTCAAAGTTGTAGCATGAGCAACATTTTTTGTTGTATTTTCAGTGGCTAAGGTCATTATTCTCTAAACTGTGAAATGTCCAGAATAACAACATGATCTTAAATGCTAATTTGGCTTCATATCTGACATAGGTTTTACTTTTTGTGTGTCTCTAATGTGTTTTAGCCCTTACTTGAGGGATAAGTAAATTATAAAGGATGGTCAAAAGTGCTGTTTTGCATTTGTTAACATGAGTAATTAGAATACTGATTCTTTAAATACCTGTTTTTCACATTTGTGATATGAACATCTGATACAATAATCTGTATCTTTCTTTTGGGAGGGGAATATAATTGGCAAAGTCTTTCCTATAAAATATAGGTGATAATTGCGCAGAAAATTATACTAAAGATATGCAACACTATGATTATCACAAAATGTACATCCAAAAAGTTACCACCCATGCCAAGAAAAAGGACATGATCAGCATCCCAGAAGCTGTTTTCTCTCAATTACTACCTCCTAAAGCTCATTCCAAAAGTAATCATTATCTCGATGCTTATATAATCACCTTTTTGTTTTTCTTTAGGGTTTTACCTCCTAAGCAAGTATACTAAATACTGTGCTTTATTTTTTTTCCCACTTTTTATACATTTATAAATGGAATCATTTATTCTTTTGTGCCTGGCTTCTTTCAATCAGCATTGTATTTGTGTGACTTATTCCTTGTGTGTGTAGCTCCAGGTTATCCATTTTTATCACTGAATAATATTCCATCGTATTAATAAACCACAATGTATTTATCTATTTACTGTTGATACATACTTAAGTGGTTTCTAGATACTATTTCTGCATCTGATGAGATAGTCATAAATTTTCCTTGTTCATCTGACTGTTGTGAATATGATGATTTTTTTAAAATATTAAAGCTACCTTGAATAATTAAATTAACCCAATTAGTTACTGTGAATTATCATGTTTCTATTTTGCTGTATTCAGTTTTCTAAAATTTTCACATTTAGGTACAATAATTTTATATTCTTGTGATCAGATTTTGGTCACAAGACTACACAGTCCTCAAGAAAAGAGTAGGAGAATAAGTTCTTCTTTTACTCCTCTGTGTAAGAGTGTAAATAGGACCAACATAATTTCTTCTCTAAAAGTTTGATGGAATCCAACAATGGACCTTGACATTTATTTCTCCCTTCCTCCCCCTTTTCCCTTCCCTACCTTCTCTTTTCTTTCTTTTGTGAGATGCCATTTAATTATAATTTTTTTTCATTTCTTAGTGTGTCTATTTTGTTATTTTAAGGAATTTATCCACTTAATTTACATTTTAGAGATTATTTGCATAATGTTCATAATATTCCCTATGTTCTTTTAAAAGTGTAAAACATCTGCAGTGTCCTTTCTGACACTGATTATTTTTACGAGCTTTTTCTCTCTCTTTCATTTAATCAGCCTTGCTATAAGTCTTTCAATTTTTTTTAATGTATCTAGATAACATACTTAGGCTTTCTTGGTCCTCTTCATTTTATGTTAGTTTTTCCTAATTTAAAAATTTTTGAACATTATTCCCATCCTTTTTCTTTCTTTGGTCTTAATTTGCCAATTATTTTTCTAAATTTTTTGAGATGAATAGCTAATTCGTCAAGTTCTAGCTTCCTTCTTTTCTGATATCTGTGTTCAATATCACACGTAATATAAATATAAACATCACATTAGGCAGTAGCTTTCATTGCACATTCAGTACACAGTATTTTAAAAATTTTCTTTCAATTGAAAATATTTTCTAACTTCTGTATTATTTCTTTTCTGACCTATGGATGAGACATAAATGATTATTTTTAAATTCTCAAATATAAGGGTGTCTTCTAGTTATCTTTTTATTATTGATTTCAAGAATAATTGTGTTGCAGTCAGAGAATATTCTCTGCATGATTTTAGTTCTTTGAAATTTGTGATGATTACCCTGTGGTTTTTAGAAATGTTTCATGTGTGCTTAAAAAATATGTATTCTATAATTATTGGATGTCGTGTTCTACAGAATTCCATGAGGTCAATTTTGTGGATCTTATTATTAAAAATTATCACATTCTTAACACTTTTTTAGTTAGTTCATTGTTTTTGTTTTTGTTTGGCTTTAGTTAATGAGAGTTGTATTTTAAAATCTTCCACTAGGATTGCTGATTTGCCTTTTTCTTCTTTTAATTTTGTCCACATTTTGTCTGTATATTTTGAGGCTATGCTATTAGATACATTCTAGCTTGAATTCTTGGTAAACTGAACCTCTTGTTATTACGCCACTTGAACTTTTCTTACCTTAAAGTCCACTATGTCTTCTATTAATATAGGTGAATGAGTATTTTTTCCTCCTTTTGGTCAATATTTGCATGGTATATCTTTCTCCATTCTTATTTTCAACTTTTCTGTATTTGTTAGAGTATAGATATTTCCCTTATTATAGCATTTAGTTGGGGTTTGTTTTCTATATAGTCAGAAATTTATTTTCTTTTATTTGGAGCACTTAGTACATTTATATTTTATATAATTGCTGATACAATTGGGTTTAAACGTATTCTTTTATTGGGTGCTTTCTATTCTTTTCTGATGCTCTAAGTTTCTTTCTCCTCTCTTTATATGTCATCTTTTAAAATACTTTTATTTTCTCATTTCTCTTCTATTAGCTTGAAAGACAATACTTTCACTATTTTATTAGTGGTTAGTCTAGAGATTAGAGCATGCATTTTGCAGCTTATCAAGTATATATTAATTGGTACTCTTACTTTCTTGTCAGACAATTCAAGACAGTTAATGCACTTTAAATCCTTTTGTCTCTCCTTATTAGTATGATATTGCTGAAATTTATTTTAATTCTAAATATATAAACACAGTAAGACATTATTATCATTTATTACAGTTTTAATCTGCACCTATCCATGTTTTGCATTTCTTTATGGATCTCTGATCTTCCATTTTATATTAGTTTCTTTCTGTCTGAAAATATCTTTTAGCACTCTCTTTCGTACAGAGGTGCTGGTAATAAATCCTCAATATTTGTCTTAAAATTGCTGTAGTTCTCTTTTATTTTGGAGAAATTATTTTTACTGGATACAAAATTCTAGGTTGGCAGTTGTTTCTTGTTAATGTTTCAAAAATATATTCCATTGCTCTCTGCCTCTTATGTTTCTGTTGAGAGTCAGATGTGTATCTTACTGCTGTTCCTTTAGAGGAAATCTGTCTTTTCTTTCTTCTAGATTTATTTTTCAGAAGATTTTTCTGTCTCTTGTTTTCACCACTAGTTAGATTTTTATATTTTACCCAGGTTTTCTATTTCTCTTCAGCAGAAAATTTGGAACACATTTACTAGTAGAAATCTACTAGTGACCAGAAGGTTGAACACTAATATTTATTCCTCAGTAATACCTAATGATTACAAGATAATTCTACTGCCTTTAGGCCTTCCCTTTCAAAAGAGGAAACTTTTTTCTTTACTCCAGTTAGGAATTTAACTTAAACCTTCTGTATTCTGACAGCCTTTAATTAATTGCTTTAATAATTTTATATCTGTCCAGTTGAACATGAATTATCTCCTATTTTATGAATGTCATTTAAGAGTCTTGCATCTCTCCAATGGTCTAAACTGGACTTTGGGAAAATTAGTGATTTTTTTTTTTAACAGCAATTATATTATTCTTCCCATTTTCAGAAATGGGTGCATCTGGGACTATACCTTTTCTGAAATTTATTTGGAAAACATGGACTTAGACATTGATTGTCAGGAAACTGTTTATGCCCAAGAGAGAAAAGATTTCCAAAAAAAAAAAAAAAATCCTCTTTTAAAAATGATTTTCAAATATTCTAAAGAATGGCATTCATTATTCTTCATGATTCTCCTGCTCATCTATTTCAGAGGGTGTCATAACTGCTGATGAGCACATCTCAGAACGTTATATTTAACTCAAAGACACATTTGAAATGTTGTCTAGTGGATATATGTTTTTTACGGAAATATTGAATACTGAATAAATGTACATTGAAAGCTGAAAAAAATCCTCTTACCTTTATATTTTGGGAATTGTTTTGCTATAAGGAAGAAAGACCATTCAAATACAAGTAAAGTAAAAAAGACAATTTATTGGAAGAATTCATAAAATTCAAGGTTAGATATAAAACCATATTTCATTTCCATATTGGAACTGGGGATTGGAAAGTCAGAAACCAAGATAAACTAACTGCTTCTGTGGGCTCCATGAAATTTCACCATTGTTTCCTTTCCAACTGCTTCATTCTTCCCTTTCTCTTTTGTAGAATAGCTTCTCAGCATAGGCAAGCAAATGAGTAATCAGTACCACCACCTGTCTATTTCACATCACTTCCTAGTTCAATCAATTACCAGAAGTTTACCAGCATCTCTATGTCCTATTTCCACACTTCTAAGAGAAAAATCTTATTGAACTAGACTCAACCAGTTGGTCATCTATACCTCAATGAGCTACAGCCAGAGTGCAAAGATGATAGTCTATACGTGGCTCTGGACGTTGGCATGGAGAGATACTCTTAGAGAATAAGGTGTGAGACCTGAAGTTGTACATTGTATTTTTCTGTTTCAAAATTGCTAATTCTAAAAGAATTAAAAATATATTATTGGTAAAGAAATCAACTTTATTCTGAATTTGTTCCTATGATTATGTTTTTATTCTTTAATTCCAAGATTCTTCTTTCTCTTTGTCCTTCTGGGGAAATCACTGGTCCATGGCAGACTACCCCTCATGTCTCTAAATAATTCATCCACTCCTGGACTCTCTACTCTAAGCTGTTAACATTCCCTCCTTGTCAGTGCATCTCATCTGAGCTGCATTCATTTCAGGGTGACTTCTGTGCCCATATATGTTTCCATTCCACCTTTATGGATTCTCTTAGTGAAAAAGCTTGCTCGCTTTATTTATTTACTTTCACTTAACTCTTTCCTCTAAGTAGTTCCTCCATGATAGATAAAGATGGATTTTCTAGTGTGATGAGTAAGCTGTATCAGGAGAAAGATCAAGAGATTAGAGACTGCACGACTATGAGATCATTCCGATGACTCCATCTGAAACAAAAAGTTATCTCTTTCACTATTCCCTAGTTATCAGGCTAAAGAAAATGCATGAACTTGGCAGGATAAGGAAGTTGCAGCAAAGATTTTTTTGTTTTTAATGGATTTGGCAGGGGGACATAATCATTCTGTAGACATGTCACTGTGCTTCCTGGGGGTCCACTGGGAGGCGAAAAAGAAAAACACAGCCAATTTATCTGCTTGAGACATGGCTTCTCCACAAAGATCTCTCAGGATTATTCCTTTCTGGAAAGTTTGCAAAAATGACAACATAATGAGTTAATACTTTTATTAAATTTTGGCAATTCCCTCACAATGTCCAATGTTGACTACCTTCCCGTATAACTCACAGAGGCAGAGTTATGGTATTAAGTGGGATTTATTCCCTAAATTATGAATAGGTGTTCTTAAGTGGGTATTCACAACTCAGGCCTTGCCTTGTGCATGTGAAATCTGCATACAGGGATATTCAGAGCATCTGTTTTGTATATATTAAAGCAATCTGTGCCTTTATTTTGGCTTATAAATCAATTCATAAATTAATTTGCATTTAGGAAGCAAATGAATAACTTAAGAAATATATTCAATTATAATATGCACATATTAAATTAGGAAATCTTATTGGAATTTCTGTTTCCTTAATTTTTATTATTGTTTGACATTCTTGATAAGATCTTTTACGGTATTTGCCATTGGTTTGCACTATTCGTTTTGATATTGTTGTCTTTCATTGCCCTAATCTACCCAAATATTTATTAATATCTTCTGCAATTGATTTCTGAATCTATTTCTTATTTTCACATGTGTAATTCAGAGGCTGTCATGATTTGAAAGAAGATTTTACAATCTTTAAAAGCTTTGATTTTTTTTTTTTATCAGATTCCATATTCAAAATTATATACTTAATTTCTTTGAATGCTGAATTTCCGGATCATTTGAAGTGATTTATAAAGCAAAGTATGAATTTTTCCATGCTGGCTAACCCTGCAATTCCTGAGCTAACTACACTGGCTTATCTGACTGACTTTTCTTAAATTAGACACATCTCTAGACTTCCAAATAGTATCATTATCTTCATTTTCAAAGCTTGAAAACTTAGATTTGGGCAGCTTCTGGCCCAGCTGTCATAATGTCACAATACTTAATGAAACAGGGTTTTTGTTTTTGTTGTATAATGACTCTGAGGGGTCCCAGACCACTTGACATTTCTTTTTTTTTTTTTTTTTGAGGTGGAGTCTTACTCTGTCACCTGGGCCAGAGTGCGTGGTGTCAGCCTCAAACTCCTGGGAACAAGCAATTCTACCTCAGCCTCCTGAGTAGCTGGGATTAAAGGAAGGCCTAACTACTTTTTCTATTTTTAGTAGAGATGGGGTCTCACTTTTGCTCAGGCTAGTCTTGAACTTCTGAGCTGAAGCAATTCTCCCGCCTCGGCCTCCCAGATTGGCGAAACCATTTTATACAATAGATCTACATAACCAGTGTATCACTAGTTCTCTAAAACACAAAGGAAAACAGGACACATTTCAAGTTGGTACCTAAATCATTCTCTCTATACCTACATTCAACTGTTGCTTTCCTTTTGCAAAAGAAAATATTGCTGTGGTTGGAATTAGACATAGATACATAGTTTTCAGATGAAAGAGTGTGATCTTATTTACTGATTAAATAATGCCCTTTTACAAATGTGTGTACATGTATGTATATTTACAGACATTCATGTTTAAGCTACAGGTAAGCCACAGGTATTTGAATGCAGTTATGTTTGTAAATTAAACTCAGAAGAGCAAACATATCATTAGCTCTTCAACTTTGTGATTATATGGTTTTAGCATGACTCATGGTGAAATATGACAGCTTGTATGAACACTAAATATTCACAGAGAATAATCTGTAAAAGACACTTTTCTGTAATTGGTCCCAGGGCAAAGGACTGATCGCTTGTATTAAAACCCCCAGATATGCATTTGGTCTGGCTTCTAATTAGTGAAACAAAAAAGAGCTGAACTTTGGAAATTGTGATGAGTCCATGATCTTTTTTCCTTTAAGGAAATAATCACTTTGCCCTTGAACTCCAAAAGGGCTTGAAATCAACTGATTCTCCTCTTAAGCTCCTTAACAAGCATGGGGATTAGAGGCAAGCAGTGTAGAATGGTTCATATTAGATATAAATGATAATGGACAATAGAAATTCACCTGTGAGTAAAGTACAGGCACCCTGGGCAAGTTCCTTTCACTGAATTTATTTATTTATTTTTTTTTACGAGATATTGTGGTTCCCTTGTTGCAAAGCCACACATAATGCGGATGAATGATAAGACTACTGGAGACAGTGCAGCTGAATGCAGAGATCTACTCAAGAGCAGTTCTTTATAAAATGCTATATGAAGTAATAGTGTTTAATTAATGACATCAAGTATATCATGAAAGTAAAATATAATTAAAATGACTGCTCTTATAGGGATATCGAGATAAATGGTCCAACTCCATCACTTCTTCATTTTTTTTAAAGAAATAAATCTGGATGAAAAAAAAAAAAAAGACACCACGGCCTTCCCATTTTAATTCCAGAATCTTGCCTATGTCTTCACATCTATTCTTAAATGTATCAGAAAGCAAACAAATGCTATATCCAAGTGATCTTTGTACTTGATCCATTTTGGTCACAGTGCTACTGATCTGTGTGTATAATTCTTTTGCAGACTGTTGATCCTATTCTCACCCCTTAAATGAAGAGTTTGACTTAGTGCCGTTCACCTTGAAGGGAGGCACATTTCTGCACACAGTCTGAAGATGCGGCATGAATTACCTCTCCCTCTGCCACCCACCCCCAAGAAGAGAATAAAGTGTAATGGACCAAGGAGGAAGGTGGGGAGAGGGAAGGACGGGGAAGTGAAATACAGCAGGTTTGGGAAAAGGATATAGCCTTTGTGATTAATATTAAAGTTCTGAGCTCACAGACATCAAATTTTATTCCCTCTTCCTGAGATTTGGATGAACCATACCACACCTGGCTTGGAGCAAGAGTCTCATGCTAAGTGATATTAAAGATCGGGAATGAAAATGTCCTTGAATTTTCTGCTTTTTAAAAATCTTTGAAGTTCAAC
>RJWJ010012413.1:0-42021 GCA_004363605.1 Indri indri | reverse complement strand
CCCCGTCTCTACCAAAAATACAAAGAAATTAACTGGACAGCTAAAAATATATATATAGAAAAAAATTAGCCGGGCATGGTGGCGCATGCCTGTAGTCCCAGCTACTCGGGAGGCTGAGACAGTAGGATTGCTCAAGCCCAGGAGTTTGAGGTTGCTGTGAGCTAGGCTGACGCCACGGCACTCGCCCCAGGCGAGAGAGACTCTGTCTCAAAAAAAAAAAAAAAAAAGAAACTCCCCAACCTGAAAGTTAACATAAAAAGTGCTTGGGATAATTATGATCCTGAAATATCTGGAAGAAGCAACTTCAACTCTAAAGAGCATGCCCTCAAGCCAGGCTGCAGGATTCCCACTGATAAAACCTGATTTAAGATCAGCTCGCAATTCAAACTAATAAACTGTACAAGGAACCAGTGTATTATGAGTGAAAATCATCAAATGAAAATAGTGTCAGATAATAGAATTATCAGATAGATACTATAAAGTAAGGATGGTTAAAATTATTAAAGACCTGAGGAATTAAAAGCATGACAACACATGATTTTTTAGAAGATAAAGCAGATTCATCTAAAATGAAAAGTACAATGACTAAAATTGATCACTTAATTAACAGATTAAACACAGATTAAAAAACATAGAGATTAGATGAATTTACAGAGACATTTAGGAGTGAAATAGAACATAAATCTTTAAAAATGACCTCATGAAGGTCTAAAAAAATGGAAAATATGAAAGGGAGATGGAGAAGAATAAAAAGGCATCCAAAATATGTCAAACACAAATTCTACAACGGGAAAATACAGTGAGGGAGAGGCAATATTAAAAGATATAATGGCTGAGAATTTTCTAGACTTGTTATTATACAAAGATATGATACCTCAGATTTAGGAATATTGAGTTCTAAGAAAGATAAATAAAAGATCTATACCTAGGCACACCACAGTGAAACTTCGTAATACCATAGATGAAGGGATGATCTTTAAAGCAGCCAGAGAGAGAAGACAAATCATACACAAGGGAACGCTTAGACTGACAGTAGACTTTTTGACTACAACAATGAAAGTCAGGAGACAATGGAATAGAATATTAAAAGCATGAAAGAAAATAACTATAACCTAGAATTCTCTATCCAGCTAAACTATCATTCAGGAGTGAGAGAAAAGTAAGGCATTTTCATATAACTGAAAGCATATACTTCTAACATATCCTTGCTAAAAGAACTTTTAAAAGTTATACTTCAGGAAGAAGAACACTGAACCCAGAAGGAGAAAAAGGCAAGGAAAAAAAGTGAATGAAGATACTGGTGAGCACATTGGTAAATATAAACAGCATAGAGTGTATAAAATAAAAACAATGACTTTAAATGGGGGCATTAAAAACAACCAAAAAGAACAATTACACAGAAGATAGAAGCAGAATGGTGTGATTAAACTACTATAAAAAATCCTTCTACTGTTTGTAAGTAGAGTGGAAACAGTAATTCACATTAGACTATATTAAACAAAATATGTTTGTAAAATTATAAAAAGTAACCCCTAAAATAATAGGAAAGGAAGGCATAACTTTCAAATCAGCAGAAAGAAAAAAATGAATAAAGAAAATTGACCAATATGACAAAAAGAGAGAATGGAGAAAAGGCATAGAAAAAAATCAGAATAAATAGAAAGCACAAAATAAGGTGGTAGAAATGAATAAACAAATATTAATAATCACAATACACGCAAGCAGACTATTTGCCAATTAAGATAGAGACTGTCATATTAAATTCAATACAATAAAATCTAGCTACATGCTCTTATATGACACACATCTGAAACATAAATACACAGAAAGGTTGAAAGTAAAAGGATAAGAAAAGAGATATTAAGCAAATACTAGCTAAAAAGAAAAGTTAGTGTAGCTATATCAATACCAGACAAAACGGACTATGGAAAGTATTATTAGAGATAAAGAGTGTTAATAAAATGAACAATTCTCCAGAAAAATATTACAATTCTAAAATTATACGCACATGGCCTCCAAATATATAATGCAAATATCGTCACAAACACAGGGAGAAGCTGACACATGTGCTGTCTTGATATGAGATTTTGATAAATCTCTTCAGTAACTGATAGTTCCAAAGGCAAAAAGATAAGCTATAGAAGGCGTGAAAAACATGATCACTAAGCTTGCTTTAATAGCTCTAACTAGACCCCTGCAATCAACATTAGAATATACATACTTTTTTGAGGCAAACATGGAACATTTTCAAACATCTATTGCATACTTGACCACAAAGCAAGTCTCTGAAAATTCTAAAAAATCATCACATACTACATTCTCTGACTATAGTTCAAAACTCAAAAACAAAACAACTTCTAAAAAAGATTCACATTTGGAAATTAAAAGGTACCTTTAAATAACCTCATGGATGGAAAAAGAAATCATAATGAAAATCAGAAAATATTTTTAAATTGCAGCCATTTCCACATGAAGTAGTGTGCACACGATTTACCTTTAGAGGAAGCTATGGATTCATTTGGGAAAACTAGCTGACTAGTTCACCAAAAGCCAGTTCATAGAATGACCAGACAGCCAAAGCCAAATATGATGAAAGCTATACCACTGAATATCAATTTGCTAAACAACCAATTTGAAATATTGAGAATTTTTTCAACTTGCGTCCCGTCTCCACGCCTGCCTTTGTGTCCAGAGCCACCAAATAAACCCGATTCAGGACGTTCTTCACTACCATTCTTTAAGCGCATACACAGAGACCGCAGGGTACATGCAGGTCTACAGGGTTAAAGGTGCGACTAAACCTTGGGAGGTAGCAGGTGGCAGGAGGTTTCCCAATAATGTAAAGAATTGGCCATTCGGCACATTTGACGGTGGTGAACCGCTTTTCATGACTGATGACCTAGAGTCTGCAAATGGGGCTAGTTAGGAAGGGGGAGCTTGAGGCAAAGAAGTGCCAAGACGCTGGACATGTTAACATAAAGGTGCGTCTTTCTTGAAGAGAGATTCTTTTTAAACGTTTTTAGGTTTAAGGGATTTTAAAGTTTAGGGTTCCTGGCAGGGAGGGTGGGGTGTAGGGAGGCGCTGGGAGAAGGAGCACTTACTGAGAAGGAGCCCACCTCAGAAAGAAGAGGGGCCACCAGGCCTAAAGCACAGGCAAGGGACTTACCGTGCGTCGAGTCCAGGCGCTGTGGCCTGCAGAAATCTTGGGATGAGGTGAGCACTTTAAGTTTTCTCTTTCTACCTGGTGAAACCTTTGTGATATCTTCAAATCCTTGTTCAGTAGGCTTTGCCAGTCCTATGGCAAAGGTCCGGTATGAAGGAGGGGGCTTTGCCCGGGTGTGCGCTGGGCAGTGACAGAGAGTGGTCCACCGGCCCACCCCATGCCTTCCTTTGGAGGCCAGGCCGGGCGGTGGCGCATCATATCCCAGAGTTCTGGGAGTTGATCAGCAGCAAAGCCAGGGGAGCCTACAGCAGGCCAGCACTGGGCAGCTGGGAGAGAAATTCCATTTTCTCGAATATTCAGAGGAAGAAGGCTCTCTGGGCGGCAGGCGTCAGGACTGAGCTTCCAAGCTCAGAGCATCCCCGGGTCGTTGGATCCCTACTTCCTCTGCCCCTCCAAGCTTCTGTCTGGCAGAGCGGGTTTGGCCCCACAAGCTCCCCTCTGAGCCGTTCCAACAGGGGGTCCTCCTCCCGGACAGACCGCAAGGCTCATTGTGCACAGCCCGGCGCCGTCGCGCCCAAAGCACCACTCTCCGGGCCTGCGGGACCAGCCGTCAGAACCGGGTAGGCGGAGAATGGTTGACCCATGGTTGGTTCACTCACCACACGTTTATTTGAGGCCTACTATGTGCCAGGAATGATTGGCTTACCACAGTCAACAAAACTGACGAGCAAATAGTCACACAAAATATGATGACACACAGGTCAATGCAGTGGCGAGCAAGGGAGCGGGCTGCCAGCTCTGAGGTGCGCCGGAGTCTGGCAGCCACCTCCGCCACCCACGCCCAGGACCCGCGCAGTGTAGCCGGCGGCCCCTGGAAGCTCCCTCTCGGAGTCTGGTTTGTGTGACCGCGGCCTCTGGGAGACGCGTCCCGTTGCATCCGCTCATCCCCACCTGGCACACGGGACGCGCTCAGTAAATGCTGGACACCAGAGTGAATGAATGCACGCACGGATACGAGCATGCACACCCACGAGCCCGACCCCGCGGTCCCGGCGCCCGGAGCCTGCCAGCAGCTTTGGGGGGTCGAGGGCGGGGCGGGCTGGAGGGGGACGGTGACGAGGCCCCAGCCAGGTCCGCCCCGCCCCCGCCTCGGCCGGCGCCGCAGCGCATTCTGGGAAGTGTAGTCGGCGCCTGCGCCGGCCCGGGCGCCGAGGCAGGGGGCTGCCGGCGGAAGTGGTGCCACCCTCCAGGGATGCCAGGCGCGGGGGGCGGGCTCGGCGAGGCGCGGGGCGGGCCCGGGCGCGGCCAACCCCACCCCTCCCCTGCGGCCCGGGCCCCCGGCCCCGCCTCCTCCCGCGCGGAGCTGGGCAGCCGCCGGGGGTCGCCGCGCAGCCTGCTGGCGGGGAGCCGGCGACCGCGCTTCGGGCAGCGCCGGAAACTGGGCGGGCCGAGGAGTGGCGGGGAGGCTGAGCCCCGGGATGGCGCGCCAGGTAAGGCTGGCTGGGACCCCGCCCCGAGCAGGGCCGGACGTGTGGGCGCCTCGGTGGGTCCACTCGACTCAATACTGGGCGGCGGGGGCGGGATGGAGCGGGGATCACCAACTTCGGGATCCGCCTGGCAGGCCTGGGGCTCTGGATTTTGTGTCAAGAAGTCCAGGTCCTTGGACCAACCCCTCCCCCACTCCCGGGGGACGCAAGACTTGGGGTCACTCTCCACCTGGGGAAACTCGCTCCTTGGGGTTGAGCGTCGCCCTCCCTCTGCGTGGCTTCTTTTCATTACAAGTTATCCTGGGAGTGGTGGGCACGAAGGCCTTAGGAAAATGAGTGAATCTGATACTTTTATCCTTGGTACAATCCTGGAGCCGGGATGGTGGGGACGTGGAAATGGGGAGAAATAGAAGGTAGGACAGGTCCCAAGTTTTATCCTGGGCAGCCTGCAGGTAAGATGTATAGATCCCAGAGCTGGAGGGAGGGCCCCATCTGCAGTCATAGCCTGGGCACAGGTCGGGCTGAGTTGTGTGTGGGCTGTGAAGATGCCAAGAAACTCTGGAGATGATACCAGCAGGGAATTGCTGCACATTCTTCTGGGTGGGCACCTGGAGCCGGTTCTGCCATTGTGGTAGCCAGTGAGCTTTGGCCAGCCTCAGGCAGCCATGGATGGGGAGCAGTGTGTAGGGATAGTGGCTGGGACAGTGTGTGTCCAGGCAGAGCCAGCACTGTGCCCAAGATGCCCCATAAGCATCTTGGGAGGAGAAACCAGAAAAATTGGATTGGCAGTTGTTGGGCAGGAACAGTCTCCTTTGCAGCTCTGGCTGTACAGTTAAGTTGCTCAGATATGCCCAGTGGCCCCATCCTAGGGCCTCCTCATACCACAGTTTTCTGTTCTGTAAAATTAGGAGGTTGGACCACTGACCTTTCAGATCTGATGTTCAGGGAAGGATATGTCCTCATACCATGTACCTTCATGGAGAAGGTGGCCAGGAGTGGCCTTGAAGAGTAGTAGGTCACAGTTACGTGGAGAGGAGCAGTGGCTATCCACCGTGACTCCCAAAAGCCCAGGGACATGTGAGCACAGCCAACAGGTGGGGGCAGTAAGGGGCTCCCTGCAGGGTCAGATCTAGAAGCCCAAGGCACAGATCTGGGCTGGGCAAGATGGTGAGAGACGGGTCCTGGGTCCTGCGAGCTCTGAAGCTGGTTTTCATGCTGGGCTAGTGACACAGTGAAAGGGGTGTTTCAGGAGGACCAATGTGGCAGCAGTGAGCTAGAAGGCTGCCCAGTCACAACAATCCTGATCAGCACAGAAAGCTTTTCTGCTATTGGTTGGGGGAGGTGAAGTAGGGCCCAGGAGGACAGGGCAGGAAGGACCAGCCTGTGGTGGGTCTGCTCCTGCACACTCAGTCTTGCTTACTCCCTCACACACAAACTCTTCACTCTTCCTCCACTTTTTCTGGACAGGGGGAGGCCACTGACTGAGGCACCTCCCCTCGCCTCAGTCAGTTCCCATGCACATTTTATAAGAACTTTGTCACCGATGGGTTTATCTTGAGGCTGAGATGGTGAGAGGCCTGAAAAGCATCTCATGCAGATATCTGGAAGAGCTGGATATATTTAGCCTGAAGCTAAAGAGGCACCAAGGTCAGGAGCAGTGTGTGTGGAAGAGTTAGGCGGACAGACCTGGCCGCAGTAATGCTAATCACAGCACTTGTTCTGGGCACTTTTCCTATATTAATTCATTTCCTCTTCACAACATCTCTGTGAGGTGGCTTGTTGTGATCCTAGTATTATAGATGAGTACCCTGAGGTGCAAGTGGGAAGTAGTTTGGCTGAGGTCCCATCACTAACATGAAGCAGAGCCAGGATTGGACTCCTGGCAGCCTGGCTCCTGGGGTTAAACCCTAACCATGCTCTGCCCCTCTGTGTCCAGAACTTAACAGCCACATCAGGCCAGCAATAGAACCAGCTGTGTGGCTGGGATCAGCGTGTTCTTCCCTGGAGACCACCCCTCCCTTGCCAGCTGTGTGTTGAGCTACCAAAAGGTACAGAGAAGAACTGAGCCTGGCCTCCCAGGGAGTGCATTTTGGGTGGAACTCTTGTTTCGTAGGTACAGAGCCTGATGTTGGTCAGTGTACCATTAGGTTATGGTTCTCAGGAGAATCTATGCACACTAACCAAACTCACAAAGAACAGATAGATAAATCAGGATATGCCAGTTGCTTACTGTACCTTGAAAAATAGAGCTGACAATCAAGTTAGAAATACATGGTGGCTGATTAAGTCTTTGGCCACTTAAAGTGGAATCTGCTTGGGAAGCCAAATATTCATGGACAGTTGCCTGCTGAGCATGGAGGTGTGTTGGATGAGCTCCACACCTGGCATTGCGGAGCTCAGGTGGCTCGAAGCATCCGTGGCAATCAGGGAGAGCCTGCTGTCGCCTGGGCAAGGTCAGGGGCACCCAGACCAGTTCTTGCTCTCCCAGTGCCCTTCTGTGGCCTCGGTTTGTGAAACACCAACATTATGCTGGTCCCCCTCTTGGGCAGCACGTGGTGCTGTTGCCCCAGTTCCAGCTCTTCCGGCTCCCTCCGGCCATCCTGAGAAGGCAGCCTGCGAGGCCTGGGCACTCGGGCTCTGTCATGTTGTGCCTTCCTGTGCCATTGCTCTGCTCGGTCCTTCAGGGCCTGATCATCCCCACGGGGTCTGTCTCACTAGCTTCCAGGTTCTGTTTTGCCCCAATGTATTGGCCGTAGTGGGAGTTGCAGCCAAGCCACACAGTGAAAGGCGGTGAAGGAATTGTAACTTGCTCACCTTTTCCGCCCCTCCCCACTTTTCCTCAGCTCTGGCAGTGAGAGGCGGCCTGTAAATAGGGGCTTCCAACCTTTTTGGCTTTGCAGCCCCTCCTTCTTAGTATGGGAACTTCCCTGAATCCCATATCGTTGTGTACTTAGTGCATTAGTTTGTGGGTTTTTCATGTATTCTAAAATAAATTCCATGTTACTTTTAAAGGACGTGCATGTTCATCACAGCAGCATCTGTGCACATTTAAACATAGTAATCAAAGCACGAGGGTAAGATGTGCATGTTCAGTCCACAGGCAGAAGTTGTGTCCATTTGGCCCCTGAGCCTGTTGTGACAAGTCTGAAGTTCCTGGGGCTCTGTAGCCCACAGATGGGGACTCACTGGGTCTGACGACCCCAGGGTCTCTTCCTGCTCCACCAGTCCCTATGGTACCCAAGCCTTGGCTCAGGGGTAGGACTCAAGAAGGAAGAGGGTATGATGGGAGGAGCAGAGAGGACCTGAGGACAGAGCAAGGCAGGTGGGACCATGAATGCTAGGGACTAATGAGTGACCAGCTGGGCACAATGGCAAGCTAGAATAGGGCTGGGCCATGAGGCCTCCCTGCCAGAGATGCCAGGTGGGGCACATTCTTGAGTCCTCAAAATGCTTGTGTCTTGTCAGAGTGTGATGGGACCCTGTGTTGGGGTCCCCAGGAGCATCCCAGGTTCAGAGATTCACTAGGCAGACTCCTGGCTAAGATTGGCTACTGTGAGAGGGTACAAAGCAAGCCCAGCGAAGGGAGAAGGTGCATGGGTGAAGTCCGGGGGAAAGCAGGGGCGAGCTCCCCAGGGTCCTCTCCCAGTGCTGTCGCACAGGATGCACTTAATCCCCCAGCATGGGGTGGTAACAACACATGTGAGATGTTGTCTTCCAGGGGAGCTTCACTAGAGACTTGGCACCAGGGTTTCTACTGGGGGCTGGTCACATAGGCACCCTCACATGCCTAGCATGTACCAACCTTGCAGGCTTCAAGAAGGAAAGCAGGGGTTTGGCACACGCCACATTGTAGCCAAAAACTCTAGGCACTGTGAGCCACTCTCATCATTTAGCGAATGGTGGGAAGCTTGTCGACATCCAAATTCCCAGACACCGGCCCCAGGTCCTTCTGGCAGGCAAGCCTTCCTGAGGACAGCAGTCTCAGGCCTGCTCTGTGAGCCCTTCTGTGTAGACCGTGGTGTTTGCCACATTTTCTCTGGCTAAAAAGGCCAGGAAGAAATGTCATGGCTCTTTGAGAGAAAGAAGTTTCAGAGGGTGTCTAAGGCCATTCCTGAGGAGAAGCGGCCATACCAGAGCCGCAAAGGTTGGCTCAGAGAGTCAGCAGTGAGCCAGCGAGGCGAATGCCGCCGTGTGTGGCCGCCTGTGGGCCCTGGGCCACAGGCAGGCGGTCACGGGCGGGATGGCCCTCGCCAGGTGTGCACATGCAGCCTGGCCAGTGCAGACAGAGAGCGGAGCATGGATGGGGCAGGCTGTCGGATGTCTGAGGGGACAGGCAGTGAGCGAGGTGGTGAGTGAGTGGCGAGACCGCCAGTTGGTGCCAGCGATGGTTTCTAAAATCGCTACTTGAGTAGATGAAACAAGGCAGTAGATTTCCTCTTTCCTTTATCGGGAGTGTCTTCATTTTCTTTAGTAATTCTTACCTACAAACAGATGGCTCAGCATTTGTTTCTAAACCAGAAGGAACTGTGCTGTAATTTACATTGTTTGCTTAATTTGTACAAAGTTTATTTTTTGCCATAATTTTAAATGCAAGCCTGTCAGATGACGGTCATTTTCTAGGGTCTCATGGCCATTTTGAAGTCCACTGAATGACCATTTTTAAAGAAACTAAGACGAAAATGTCACTTTTATCTTAAAAAGCCACAGGGTAGCAGGAGACAAACACACAAGACAGAAGATGTGAGTGTAGGATGTAGAGGAAGAACCCAGTTGCCCAAAGCAAGGGCGACCCCAGGTTCCTTCTGTGAGAAACGGATGACTCGAAACAGGCTCGCAGCCTGGGGGCCGGGGCCAGGGGCATGGCAAGGTGGGGAGGGCTGGACCGTGGCCCAGGGGCTTCTGCTGCGTCCCCTCCCGTAGAGCTTAGCACCCATGTGCTGCAAGTTCCCTTAGGGATGTGCTGCCTGGGCCTGGTGATAAATGCCACCACTCATAACAGCGGAGACGACCAAAGCTGACGTGGACAGAATGGCTTTTTTTTTTTTAATATTGCTATTGTAAAGCGTAACGGAGTAGCTTTTTGAAGGACAGCAAGACCTGGAAAGTGAGGACAGGCTCAGCTCAGCACAGGCCTGGAGCCGAGCCCACCGGCCAGAGGGGCTCTGGGGGAGCTGAGGCCATAGGACAGGATTTTGACGATGAAGGGCCACAGATACAGGCCCGGGGGTCACAGGCCTGCGAGTCTCCTTGTTTACCCTCCGTCCTGGGGAGGGAAGGCCTGTCTTCTCCAGACTACAAGGCTCTTTGAGTTTTTATTGCCTCGTGTCTGTCTGTCTGTCTCTCTCTCTCCTTCTCTGTGTGTGTGTGTGTGTGTGTGTGTATGTGTCTCTCTCTTTCTCTGTGTGTGTCTCTGTGTGTGTGTGTGTCTCTCTCTCTTTCTCTATCTCTGTGTGTGTGTCTCTCCCTCTCTGTGTGTCTCTCTCTCTATGTGTGTGTGTCTCTTTCTCTCTGTGTGTGTGTGCGTGTCTCTCTCTTTGTGTGTGTGTGTCTCTTTCTGTGTGTGTGCGTGTCTCTGTGTGTCTCTGTGTGTGTGTGTGTGTGTCTCTCTCTCTCTCTCTCTCTCTCTCTGGGCGGTGCTTGGAGGAACAACATAAAAATGTTGCTCGCTTAATTACTGACTGTTGTATCATCCCTAGTAAAGAGAATGGAGTGTTTTATTTGTTATAATTAGCTTTATTTGTAAACTTTTTTTTTAATGCTACGTTGCTGGGGTCCCAGTCCTTGCACATTCAAAGGGAGGATGGCTTATTAACTCCAGTGAATCCCTAACATGGCGAGCGTAGGGCTGCCGTGATGTGATTCCCATTGCGGGCTGACTTTCGCTTGGGCCCTGTGGCCGCAGGCCATGAGACTGTTGTATTAGTTTCCTGTGTCTGCCGTGCACAGCGCACAAACCAGGTGCCTTAAACCAACAGAAACTTATTCTCTCACAGTTCTGGAGGCCAAAGGCCTGAAATCAAGGTGTGGACAGGGCCTCACTCCCTCTGAAGGTTCCAGGGCAGGATCCTTCCTGCCTCTTCGAGCCTCTGGTGGCCCTAGGCGTTCCTTGGCTCTTGGCCGCATCACTCCAGTCTCCGCTTCTGTCTTCACACAGCCGTCTTCTCCCTGGGTGTCTGTCTCTGTGTCTCTTCTCTTCTCATAAGGACACTAGTCAACTGGATTAAGGGACCACCCTACATGTGCTTATGACATCACCTTAACTAATTACACTTGCAGTGACCCTGTTTCCAAATAGGGTCACACGAACAGGCATGGGGGTTAGGACGGCGGCAGTCTCCTTGGGTCGCAGCTCAGCCTCCAGCAGTTTCTGGAGCAGAGTCCTGCTGTTCCTGCGAGTCCCCCACCCCTGCCCTTGCTGCTCTCCCACTCCCCAGCTTACACCTGGAGACAAGGGCAGGGTCACCGAGCAGTGGGACTGCTGGGCTAGGCCTCGCTGGGATGGAACCCACCAACCCCTGAGACTGTGCCCACAGGTGCCCATCACTTTCAAGGACTTGGCTGTGCGGTTCTCAGAGGAGGAGTGGCGGCTCCTGGAGGAGGGGCAGAGGGAGTTCTACCGAGATGTGATGCGCGAGAACTACGAGACGCTGGTCTCCGTGGGTGAGGAGGTCGGGAGGCGGGAGCCGGGTGGAGGGTGGAAGGGAGGCTCGTGTCCAGGACTCCTTAGGCCTTGGTCTTTCTAGCTATGAAATGAACATGGTTCCAGCTTGGAGCGGGACTGGGGCCTCACTTGATCTTTCATGTCGCTGTCAGCATCTCTGTGTACCATAATAGCGTTGCGGGTACAGTTCAGTGGGTGCAAGGTGGACTCCGAGGGTCTGAGCACCTCGAGGCTGAGGTTAGGTGATCACACGAACTACACATAAACACGTGCACAGATGTGCAGGTGCCTGGGTATCTGCGCATGGCCGTGTGGGAGGTGGAGGCTGCTGCATTCCCAGGGTGACTGTCTTCTCTTTTCTTTCCCAGGAACAGCTGAGCTGCTTCCCCTCTCTGCTTTCCTGTCACCTACGGAGCCTGGAGGAGCCACGGGCCGAGGGGGCTGCACTGCTGAGAGGCCGGAGCCTGCTGGTGGGGGAGGCCCCCAGGGTAAGTCATGGCTGCAGGTTTTGGACGTCCCCTCCTACTCATGGGCAGCCCCCGGTCCCCCCTCCTCAAATGGCTCAGCCAGCTGTCCCCACCTCGCCACGCCCCCCTCCAAACCTCCCTGCCTTTGCACCCCACCCCTTTGGGCTGGGAGCCTGTTACACAAAGAAGTACTCAGAGGAAACCTGGGGTCACCCTGGGGAGCACCCCCTGCCTCAGGCCCCTGTCCTGCCACCACCCTGAAGCCTTATCCCAGCCACCCCTGCAGAGCCAGGCTGCACCTCCCAGAAGCCATCTCATGATGGTGACATAGCACACAGGGTCCAGACTGGGTGAGGCCAGGTGTTCAGGGGGTGCTGGGAAAGGCAGAGGGCCTGGACGGTGGGAGGTAAGCTTGCAGGTGGCCCTCCTTGGCATTGCCGTGGAAGGAAAGGAGACAGGAGTGAGAGAGGTAACGAGTAACAGTGAGAAAAAGAGCCCTGTTACCCAAGCCCCGCACCCCTGCCCCGGCTGCACCCAAGTCCTCTGTGTTTCACAGGACATGGGTCTTTCCTCTGGCTGCTCCCCCTGTGGTTGGGGGGATTATGTGAGACGCTGGGTGTGAAATACACGAAAGCATGAGCACCGAGCAGATGCAGGGGTGACAGTCACTGTGGCTTCTCTGTAGGAGGACAGCCCCGGCACAGCCTGCACCTCACCGCCCTGGTGCAGCTGGTGAAGGAGATCCCAGAGTTCCTGTTCGGGGAAGTCAGGGGTGCCATGAACAGCCCCGAGAGTGGGGGAGCCAGCCTCGATGGGGAGAGAGCGAGCCCCGAGGGTAGGTCAAACAGCAGGGCCGCCTGTGCAGCGCACACAGCCTTCTCTGCACTCCCCAAGATGAAGTGCAAGTCCACGGCACCGTGGCGGTGTGTCTGCCTGGCTCCTGCCAGATCCCAGGCAGGGGAGGCAGTCACCCCCAGCTCCTGATGCCCGGCCACATGCCTGCCCTCTGAGTGCATGGGGCAGAGTCCACGAGAGAGTAGCTCTGACTCTCGTGGTGGTTTCTGCGTGGCCCAGCCACCCTCTGTGGCTGAGAGCCCCACCCTCTCACCTAGTGCTCTGCATGGTAGGTGAGGACAGTGTGTTTGTCCCTGTTTTGCAGTTGAGGAAGAAAGGAAGCTATGCCTTGTTGGAGGGGCCAGTGGGACCAGTTCCCTTCCCAGGCCTGCGTCCTTTCCACCTCACCAAACTCTTTCCTTTCCCCAGTCCCTGCTCACCTGCTCTCAGCTCAGGTCCTACTTCCCCCCAGAATCTGTCCCCCATGGCCTCACTCAGTTGATGGCAAATGACATAGGAAGTGGAGGGCAGGAGGTAGAGGACGGTGCAGGGTTGCTGGGGATGTGGCTTTAGAGCTGCTGCTTCCAATTTTATCAGGGCAGCTGTGGCCAGAAACCTAAGTTTCAGAGCTCTGTGATGGCCGCACAGATTACTGATATCCTGGTCGTTGTTAGCAGAACATGGTGAGAAGGACCGGGACCGTGACAGTGTCAGGGCATCTTCCTCTCACCAGCTGTTGGTGTCTTCTCCCTCCCTCCGGCCCAGCAGCACCCACCGCAGTGGAGCCGTGTCCTCTCCGAGGCCTGCTCAGCTGCCTTCCAGACGTCCCCGTCAGCCGACCCAGCCTGGCCTCCACGCCCACCAACAGCTCATGCTCCAGCAGCCCACCCGAAGATGGGGGACAAGGAAGCCCCCTCCCCATCAGTGAGTCGGGGGGACTTGGACCCTGTGCTATTTTTCTAGGATTCAGTTTCTTCTGTTACTAAATGGGGGCAAAGTTCCCTGGAGAGGAGAACATGCTCGGCCTCTGGTCTATAGAGCAAAGAAGAGGCGTGATGCTTGGTCCCCGGGTGGCCTCTCACCCAGCCCTGATCACTGAGTTCTGTGTGACACGCACAGAAAGCCTCAGGTGGTTTCTAACATGCAGGCCTGTTGGCGGATAACATACCCATGTGCACCCAGTCTGGTTCTTAGACCTTAGCAAAGCAACCCTAATGGCAGAGGAGGACAAGAGTGGCCACTAGAATTTCTCTGAGGTCTCATTTTATTTTTAAAAAATTCTTGTGAATTTTGCATTTGTCTGAATATCTTTATTAAAAATATTTTTATTAAAAATATTTTGAATTAATATGGAATAAAATTGGCACTCCTAAAAAGTATGCCCTGTTTAGCTGTGGTTACAGGTGTCAGTTGGCACATTTGCTCCGGGGGCCCACGTGGCCTGGTTTGAGAAGCACGAGCGTAAGATCATGGATTACACGCTGGGGCTGCCGGCATCGCCTGCTGAGCCAGATTCTGAGGCTGGGCTTAGGGGGAAGGGTCCAGGTTATTCAGAGTGAATAAACAGTCTAGGTATTTACAGTTAAATGGGAAGGAAACAGGAAAAGTCCCCCAGCCCTCCTGGACCAAGTCCTCTGGAAGCTGGCCCCACCACAACTCTGAGTTCCCAGGACTTGGCTGCCTTCTGGGGACTTGGGGAGCTGGAGAGGCCTGTGCTCTACCCAGACCAGATCTGGGCTGATGTCCCAGCATCTGGACGAGGAGGAAAGGCCTGCCTTGTCTCCTACTGCAACAGCAGCTGCCGACAAACCGCGGCCTACAGGGAAGGCAGGCCCAGGAGCCCCAGGCAGGGAGCCCATCCCACCTGCCTGCAGCCCTGGCAGGAGGAAGAGCCACAGAAGACAGGAGAGAGGGACCTCGGGGGCAGGTGAGAGGCTGGCTTTCCTGACGGGGCCTGCCCCGACTGAGACGGGTGGCGATGGGGAGGCATGTTTAGTTCACACAGGAGGTCATGTCGCTCCCCGTCTGGGCCTCGTGGCAACCCTACAAGGCAGGCCTTGTCTCTGTTCTCACGGACGGGAATCCCAGCACCCAGAGGCCTGAGTGCTGACGGCCTCCTAGCTGCCCCGTCAGGATGACCTCAGCTGCCCTTGTGTGCGCTGCAGGACTCTCTCCTGGGAACAGCCCCCTGCAAGGCCTTATCAACTGTCTGAAAGAAATCCTTGTGCCTGGGCCCCAGCACCCTGAGGCACCCCGGAACGCGCTGCCCCCTCTCCCCGGCCTGGACACGTCGAGGCTGACCAGTGTGGAGCTGGGGCCTGGGAGCCCGCCCCAGGAAGGTGAGTCCGGTGATCTGGTCTCTGAGGTCCAGGGAAGCTTGAGTTGCCTTTCTCCAGCTGTTCTCTTGCTCCAAACTGTCTCCCATAGAGGTCATTGCCAGTGTGGCTACTCCTGTACTGCCGTGTCATATTTCTGAAGCCAGGTGGCTCTGTGAGGGCAGCACTCAGTTAGCTAGAGGAAGAAACCTCAGAAGCAGTCTTTGCCCTGGTTTCCTTTGTGTTCTTTACTCTTCCTGACATGGGGCTGTGAGGGAGGAGCTACAGAGCTCAGGTGTCCCTTCATCCGGACCCTGGGCAAGATGCTCAGTGGGCTTGGGACCTGGGCAGCACGGCGTGGGGCCGAGCACCAGCCTCAGGGTCGGACTCTGAAAGGTCTGACACCTTCGAGCCTTGGTTTCCTCATCTGTGAGGGGGTGACTGTTCCCAGCTCACTGGGTCATAGTGAGCTTAACTGTGACACTGTGCGTATCCTCTGAGTATGTGTGTCTGTATAAAGCTCGACCTCAAATGTAAGTTCCTCTCAGGACCCAGAGAACTGTCTCCGAGCAGCGACTCCATGAGCCCCCTTCCCGGTTTATGCTGAGTGATCCCACGTGTTTGCCTTCAGGGTGACTGTCCTGTCTTCCCTTCTTTTCTCTGTGCAGTGCCGGCAGGTGTATAGACAGGCATTTTTAACCTGGGCACCAGGAAGACGGTGGCTCATACTGGACTAAATGAGTCACGAGAAGACCCACACCCCCAGGTTCCAGCTGTGCCCTGTTAACGGTGCACACAGATTGTCCCCTATGCATTGTGTGTCATGAATGGCTGACCCCGTTTTCACTGGGCTCAAGATGAAACTGTGTCCCTTTTTCCCTTAGTGAAGGCAGAGGCAGCTGCAGGGGATTGTCCCCTCCAGGGCCTGCTGAACTGTCTGAAGGAGATCCCAGAGGCCCGGAACAGGCATCCCAGCACCTCAGGAGCAGGGGACCCTTGGCTGCAGGAGGATCTAGGGGCCTGGAAGAGGAATTCTGGAGGTAAACGCCACTCACTAGGCCGGGAGGGCCCCCATTCTCTGTTTCGCTTTCCGGCTCCAGGCAGAGCTGTAGGTGACCCTCCACCATAAACACTCAGGCCCCTATGTTGGCCTGTCAGGCAGGTAACTGTACCCTCAGCCAGTGACTGCCATGGAGGCAGAGGGGCCTTGGAAGCACCCCCAACCCTATAAAGGCCTCACAGGACTCTGAGGGTGGGTCCAGGCCTGAATCCTGGGCTTCCTGGTGGCCTCCTTCCTGCAGGGTCTGGACACCTCCCAACCCCTGCTCCCCGCCCTGGGCCTGGTGCTGGTGGCGTGCTCTCCGTGAAGGTGGAAGAATGTTGTTCCCAGAGCCCTCTGGTGCCAGCATCCTTTCAGCCCAGCAGGCAGACCCTCAGCCCCTCTGCCACTGGAGACACCAGAGGGGTCCCAGGGCCCAGCTGGGGCCCTCAGGCTCAAGGTGAGGCCTGGGTAGTCTTCCCTAGTCTCCTCGGTGGGGTTCTCAGTCCCTGACAAGGTTCGCCAGCCCCAGGGAAGCAGTGCCTGCCATTCTTCCTGAGCAGTGTCCCTTAGCCCACGCCCCAGCCCAGGCCCCTGCCCCGCCTCAGGACCTTCGTTTTGCAATGATTCCCAGCGGGGGAAGCTGGCCACTGCTTATGTGTGGGTCTCCCCACACCTCCTTTCTTCATTCCTTCTGGGGTAGCCAAGAGCAGATCAGAAGTCCCCCACAGAAGGGTTCTGCCTGGCAGTCCCCAGAGCCTGGTGCAGGACCTGTCACCCCTGTGGGAAACAGGCGGGGGCAGCCAGCCAGTGGGCGCCTGACGAGCAGGGCTGGAACGTGCAGGAGATGGTGACAGGTGATCTCTCCTGTCCTAGCCGCCAGTGCGTCAAGCTCGCCGCTGGAAGCCCTGGAGGCCTGTCTGAAGGGCATCCCCCCAAGTGGGTCATTACCTGCCCAGCCACTGGCCACCTCTTGGTCCCAGATCCCCCAGCCAGGAGACTCCGGGTCCCAGAGGCCTGAGCTGCGGTCCCACAGATCCCACAGTGAAGGTAGTCTGTGGCCATGGGCGTGGGGTGGCATGTGTCCCTATGCATGGCACGTGAGGGAGATGCCGAGGGTATGCCTGGGTCATCTTCTTCCCAAGGCCTCCTGAGGCACAGGCCCTTCCCCCAGCCCCTCTCGCGCCCCCCAGTAACAGTTCCCAAGTGTGGTGAAAACCAGTTAGAACCTTCCTGCCATACTTCCTTCTCCTAGAACGCTTGTCCTCTCCAGTCACACAGGGCTGTGGGCTAACGCGGGTTAATGTGCTGCAGGATCCTGGTGGGCAATCTTTGGGGCAGGGTCTTCTGCCCACCCACAGCAGGGCCCAGGACCTCCCCGAGGGCCCTCCTGTGACTCCAGCTGTGCTGTTCCCTGCAGGGGCAAGCAGGGAGCCACCTCTGCCTCTAGGCCCACAGGGCTGTGTGGGAGAGGGCCCCGCCCGGCCCCCAGGTCCCTGGCACACGCCCTCCAGCTTCTCCTCATCCAGCAGCACCGATGGGGACCTGGATTTTGGGAGCCCTGGGGGAAGCCAGGGGCAGCGGCCCGGAAAAGGTGAGCGGGGCCAGCCTGAGTCTAGGTGTCCATCCTGGGCAAGGGTGCGAGGGCCCCTCACCCACTGTTGTCTCTGGCCCCCTGAGTCAGGCCACAGTGCCAGTGCTAGGAGCAGAGCTAGGGACACTGAGGCAGGAGTGGATGCAGGACAGGTCTTGGGCAGGGGAAGGAAGGGGGTTCATTTTTGTGACTTGGCTCAGAAGCAGCAGGACGGTATCTGAGATCTCTGGAAAAATCTCCTTCTGCATTAAATTCTTCGCATCCCAGCCTGTTATCAAACTGTTACCCAACTTAGGGGAGATATGCCAAGGTTCACATACAAGCAGCTGGAGGAGTGTGCTTAGTGACCTGTGCTCCCCTGGGTCCCTCCAGGGGAATTGTACTTGGGGGTCTTGCAGGACTCGCCAGCATCCCCCCGTGGCCATTTTTCCCCTTGCCTGAATAATCCGAGTCCTCTTGGTCTGTCTCGTCCCTCTGCACGTGCCTCTGTGTCCCGGCCACACGCGCTGTTAGTGTCCAGCCTCGCGCTGCAGCTGGGGCTTGGCCAGGCCCGCGGAGCCCGTGGTGCTGGCCAGCCTGGGTCCCTGGGCCTGCTGGGCGTTACCCCCTTGGGTGTGGAGCTTTCCCCCAAAAACGCAGCTGACTTTTCTTTTAAACTTTAGTTTTTAATAGGTAATGTAATCACATGGTTTTGTTCAAAAGCTACAAAAGGTGGGAAAATGAGGTCTCCTCCATCCCCTCCCCTCCCGCTGCGTCTGCCCCTCGCACAGACACAGCACCCGTGCACGTCTCCTCCACCTCGCTGTTGTCCCAACCGTCATCTTTTACATCTTTCTACATTTTGTCTTAATACTCGTTGGCCACTAGCGCTGCTTCATTCTTTTCGAAGCAGCGTGGTGTTCGGTAGCACCCACCTTTCTCACGTATGCTCACGGATGGACTTTGCTTTCTGAGTAACCCAGACTGCGCCTTTCACGCTGCCTTTTCGAAGCTTCTAGCCCAGCTCCCTCTGTTGCCCGGGAACTCAGCAAATGTCCTGTGGGGTAAAGCGCATCCAGAGATCCTCTAGCTTATGCTCTGCCCTTCCAGCCCGACGTGACAGCCAGAAACACTCACGGTTTCTCTTCTCACCCTGTGCCTGGGCCCAGGATCCTCAGCAGGTGCCCTCAGGAAAGAGAATGGCCGGCACCGTCAGCTCACCCAGGGAGGTGCCTCCTTCTCTAGACTCAGTCCCTCTAGTTCCTGTCACTTGTACAGCTCTCTGTCTTGAGGAATGAATTTTGCAATGTATTTTGTTTTTATTTTTTATATTGTTTTTTGTAGATAGGGTCTCACTATGTTACCCAGCCTGGTGTTGAACTCTTGGCTTCAAGCAACCTTCTCCTCGGCCTCTCAAAGGGCTGGGATTACAGGCATGAGCCACCAGTGTACCCAGCCTTGTATTTAGTTCTTTCCTGGTAGAAACTGCGTGCATGGTCGCCTGCCATGGCCCACTACGTCATACCAGAGGCAGGGGAGCCTGTAGTGTTCCTCTCTGTGAATAGTGAAGGAAGCCTTATGCACAGTCAGTCTTTAAAGGCCGACCTGTGTGCGAGGCAGGCAGCACCATCCCTCGCAGTGGTGGCAGCTGGACAGACAGAGGGAGCCCAGACCCACGCCTGTAGCCAGTCCCCTCATGACAGCCCCAGGCCTGGCTTCTGTATGGGTGGCCAGGACAGGTCAGACTTTTCTGGGGCAGCCTGAGCAGGGCCACCCCAGAGCAGTACTGACATATATTTGGGGCCAGGTTTCCATCCAGGAACCCAAAGTACACAACATGTCACTGCCCCGCACCCCCCTCCCACGGCCCCCACTGCCTGGGCACAGTGGCAGAGGGGAGGCTCCTGGGGTCCGCAGAGACCGAGCTCCACCTCCTGGTCTGCGGATGTTTGATCTTCACAGGAAGCCCACCAGGAAGCTCCCCACTCCAGGATCTAGAGAACTGTCTCAAAGAGATACCTGTGCCCAGGCCACAGCCTGCCTGGCCCTGCTCCTCGGCAGCAGAAGGGGGACTGAGGAGAGCAGAGCCCAGGAACTGGACAGCAGACAAGGAAGGTAAGGCAGCAGCTGCCATGGGGGCCTGGGAATAGGACAGGGAGCTCCAGCGCTGCCACCTGGGCGCTGCCACCAGCAGGCTCAGATCCTCAGCTGAACCGCGGCGTTGCTCTGGAGACAGGCCTGGGCAGAGACTTGTAAGAGGCCAGAAAGCCAGGGAGTCTGTTCAGCACACATGAGACTTGCTGGCATCAGAGTGGTGGGTACAACCCAGGACAGGGACGCCTGAGTGCCACTGTCTGCTGGTCCACAGTCCAGGCCTAAGCCGGAGCCTCGTCAGCTGAGCGTCTTTATCCTGGCCATGTCGGCCCCTGCATGCCCTGGCGTCTGGGTACCAGCCACTGAGCTGCAGGGCTCCCAGGGGCCCATAGGGGGAAGTAGAGAGCTCCTGGGAACATCTCAGGACAGGTGCTCCCGCACATGAAGCTTGCATGCCTGAGAGCCCAGCAGTGGCAGAAATTGTTCCCTGTCCCTTCTTCTGTGCCAGCACGAGGCCCTGCGGAGCTGACAGGCCTCTTGGCTTCTCATTAAAGCAGGACTGAGGGGTGAGCCCTGTGCACCGGCCCGTCTCGGGCAGGGAGGGGGAGAAGTACCCTCCAGGAGCCTCCGTCTGTCCAACCCAGAGGCGTTCACCTCCAGCTGTGTCCCCACCTGCCACCAGCGGGGGCTCAGAGACCCTGGGGCCACCAAGCCAGGAGCATGGAGGTGCCTCCAAGACGGTGAGCTGACGTCTGCCCTCAGTGTCACCGGACCTGTTTCCGAGCAGTCGAGGTGTCTGATGAGGAGCCAGATTCCCCTCCCTCTCTGTCCGGCTCTTCCTGCCCTGTCCCATATCCCTTCCCCAAAAGACAGAACCTGGAGCCAGACAGAGGCAGAGGTGTGCTGAAAAGGATGATGAAATGACACAAAGTTCTGACAAGGAGGCCAGCAGGAAGAACGCTGTTTATGTCCATCCATTGGTTTCTCCAGTGGAGATGCTTCCTGGGACAAAGGGGCCTCCCTCCGTCTCCTGCTTCCACGTAGTTTAACTTCCGCAGAATTCCTTCCTGGGTCTGCTGTGGGGCTGGTAGGATGACTTCACTGAGTAAAGGTGGCTTTGCTAACCTCCCGCCAGGCAAGGACTGGCCCTAAGCCACCCTCTGCCCTTGGACTGCCGCTGCTGGGTGGGAGAGGCTGCCCGGCCTTTAAGCCCCAAGGCCTGCCTGGAACCTGACTGCTAGTGGCTTCTAGGGACTCGGGACTTCCAGGAAGTTCCTCAGTTGACTTTCTAGAGTGGCTGGGGTCCTGGCCAGCCTCCAGCTTCCCTTCTCTCCACCCTCCATGACCAGAATGAGCTGTTGAGGGTCCCCCAGAGCTCATGCTAGGTGTAGGCTGAGCTGAAAGGGGACCAGTTCTGTGACCCTGGTCACTGAGGCTGAGGCCTCCTGGCTGACTCGGGGTGAGGACAGAGGGCTCTCTCGTCACTTGCCCAGGGCCAGCCGCCAAGGCCTCCCCGCTGCACTGCCTGGAGAACTCCCTGAGGGGGATCTTGCCCACGAGGCCCTTGCACTTTGCCTGCTTGGCCGGCCCCAGCCCCAGCCCCAGCCCCGGCTCCAGCTCGAGCTTCAGCAGCTCCGAGGGAGAAGACCTGAGGCCTGAGCCTGTGCCCTGGCGGCCACTCCTCCAGGGTAAGCCTGTGGGCGGGAGGGATGATGGTGGGCCACCTCCCAGGACGGGGCACCGCTCTGACACCAGCTTTGTGATGCCAGAGCGGGACCGCCCTCCCAACTGCAAGTGTCCTGTCCCTCTGTCCCCGTGCCCTGGCGGATCCCCCACTAGCAGCAGCAGCAGCAGCCATGGTGACGACCCCAGGAGAACAGACCCTGGGGGCTGTAGCGGTCTCAGTGCAGGTGAGCAGGGGTCTCCCGAGAGGGTGTCTCCCCGAGGGCCAGGAGTCTTAACTGGATCCCCTGAATCCCACCCGTCACTTTGGCTCTCGCCAGAAAATCCTCTACGTTTGCTGTGCTTCGGTTCCCCATGAGGTGAGCTGTCTGCGAGGGAGGTTGGGACTCTTGGGGGCTGGGGCTGGGGCTGGGAGCCGAGGGCCAGGAGCCAGGGGCCGGGGGCTGGGGCTGGGGCCAGAGCTGGGGCATGCTCACATGCGGCTATGAGGGAAGGTCTAGCCATCCCCTTGGTGATACGGCACGTTATGTGTACTGGCTTCTGTATACGTGGGGATATAGACAGATACGGGTGTATAGATACAACAATAGTGTGCATTTTTAAAACTTGACAAGTAACAAAAAAAAAGTCTTAAAAGGGAGATTTCCCGACTTGGGAGGACTTATTGCAGGTTGTCCTGTCAGGAAGGCTGGAGACGCGGCCTGCTGCCCCAGGCCGCCTCGCTTCTCCACGGAGCTGTGAGCGGTGTTTGCCCCCAGCAGGGAAAGCGGGAGAGGGGGCAGGCGGGAGAGGAGAGGGGCCCCTCAGCAGTGCAGACGAGGAGAGGGAGGCAGGGCAGGGCAGGGAGCACCCCCCTCCTGCCGCTCCTCCACTTGCAGGCCTTGGCCTTGCCCTGTGCAGGTCCTGGGCTCTACCACGTTGCTCAGTGCCCAGTGGGCCTGGTGGAAAACGGCAAGAGTGGGCTGGACATGGACCACAGGGCCACATCCTTGGAGGAGTCTTGCTGGAGCGGGACCCACAGATGGGAACCCTCTCCGCCTCCCCTCCCCAGCCGTTGCCTCCTGACGGAGCCTGAGGCATGATGCTGGAGCTGCAGAGGACTCTGGAGGGGTCCAGCGCACCCACACCCTGCAGACGGGGCAGGCGCACCACGCACGCACGCCACAGCGGGCGGTTCCAACAGAGTTAGGCTCTCTGACAGGCCAAGTGTGTCCACCCTGCGTCTCATTTAATTATTGTTAAAAGTTGAAAGTTTGGGCCAGGCACGGTGGCTCACACCTGTGATCCTAGGACTCTGGGAGGCCTAGGAGGTGGGAGGATCAATTAAGGCCAGGAGTTCAAGACCAGCCTGAGCAAAAGCAGATCCATCTCTACTAAAAATAGAAAAATTAGCCGGGCGTGGTGGCACATGCCTGTAGTCCCAGCTACTCAAGAGGCTGAGGCAGGAGGATCGCTTGTACCCAGGAGTTGGAGGTTGCAGTGAGCTATGATAACCCCACTGCACTCCAGCCTGGATGACAGAATGAGACTCTGCCTAAAAAAAAAAAAAAAAAAAAAGGAAGTTGAAAGTTTGATACTGTTTTAGACTCCATCAGAATATCCTCATGTCAGCATGGCTCTGGCCATGCAATGGGTACCCCATCCTGAGCTCTCTGCTCTCTCTGCAGGGAGAGCTGGGGGTCCTTGCCCTGCCCCTCGGCTGGAGAGGAGGCCTGGGCCCAGGGTTGGTGAAGCATCCAGGGGCCTGGAGCCTGGACACGGAAGACCCAGAATTGCAGGTAAACTGGTGGCTTCCCCGTCCCCGCTGCAGGACAGCACCCAGGGACCTAGCTTGAGGAGACATTCTTCCATGTTTATTATTTGGGTCATGAGTAGGAAGTCTCACCTTTAAGCCACTTCAGGTTGCATCTTTCATTTAGTGTTTTATTGAAGAAATAGCTGGGATTTTCATAAAAGCACACCGACACACCTTTTAGAGGCAGCAACTGAGAAGTGTTCCAGAATCCATTTGTGTTTGAGGGGACTTTAGAGAGTAGATGAGGAAACCGAGGCTCAGTACTGTCGAGTGACCTGGCCAAGGTCTCCCAGAGAGGTTTAGCTCCACATCATACCTCTGCGTCTGAGGACCTGCGGTGGAGTCATGCAGGAGGGTGTGGCACCCGGTGCCCTGGGTCCCTTGGGGACAGCCTCACATCAGGGACTTGACAACCTTTGGCCTGTAGTCAGGTTCCCTCGCTGGCATGGGCTGTTAAGCGTCTGAGCTGGCCCGAGGGGAGTGAGCCTGGGCTCTTCCTCCCTGGAAGCCCCAGGCGGGATCTCCAGCCCTAGGCTTGGATCCTTGCCTAAAGAACTTGACGAGATAGCGCTTGGGTCCTTTGGCTACTCCAGTCTTCACTTTTTCCTCTGTGTGAAGCCCTGGAGGTGCTGAAAAGAGAAGGGCAGAGCCACGGTTGGGGGTTCAGAGAAATGGGCAGGAGCCAATCTCTGTGCCCAGCCCAGGGCTGAACAGGTCAGGAACGGCAAGTGCGTGGCCAAGGCTTTCTCGTGAGGTTTGCCTGGGGCTGGGACCAATTCCAAGGGAATTTTGGGTGGAGGATTAGGTGATTTTCTTAAAAGTAACTTAAGACTTAAAATCCTACAAATCCATCATTTCTAAATAGAGAGAGTATGGGCAGGAGGGGCGGGAACCCTTGTGGTCTGCCTGTGCCCAAGAGCACGCACCCCAGAGTGCTGAAGTGGCCCCGAGGTTGCCCCATGAGAAACGCCCGCGAGGCCCTTGGCTGGACTGGTCCCCCTGGCCTGTCTCCAATGCTGCCATAGCCTTGGCCTCACACTGTCTGGTTTGGGGACTCTGGGCCCTTCTCCCTGACTGCTAGGGCAGTGTCAGGTGCTCTGGGGTGCCATTAGGTCCCAGTGGCTGCACGAAGAACCCACTGGTTGTTTTCTTGAAAGATGGGAAGACCACAGTGTTAGGAAAGCTTGGTTATCGTGGAATCCCAGTCTATAGTTGATCCTGCTCATCAGTTTGGGGAACAGCCAGGAGATGTGGCCGATTTTGATGTAATGAGCATTGCCATCAATATTCTCAAGACTGAGTCACCTTCCTCACCTTTTAGAAGCCAGGTCTTAGAGGGTCAGGATGCTGAACACCCTAGTTCAAGGGACCTCTGCAGGAGAGAAAGGTCCTTACAATCAAAGAACTCTTACCCAGCCCCTGCTCTGGTTTCAGCCAGGACCCATGGCAGACTGCTCCCCAGGGGCCTGCCTGAGCTGCCCAGCACGTCTCCACCACCAGAGCTGCCCCCTCCAGTGGCCGCGTTTCCCGCTTTGCCAGCCACCGCCTCGCAGCTGCCGTGCTCCTGTGGGAAGCCACTGCGGCAGGAGCTGCACAGCCTTGGTGCTGCCCTCGCAGAGAAGCTGGACCGGCTTGCCACGGCCCTGGCAGGCCTGGCTCAGGAAGTGGCCACCATGAGGACCCAGGTGAACCGGCTGGGGAGGCGCCCGCAAGGCCCTGGGCCGAAGGGCCAGGCTTCCTGGCCGTGGACCCTGCCCCGGGGACCTCGCTGGGCTAACAGCCCTGGCCACAGACACCTGCCATACTGGAGACAGAAGGGCCCTGCCAGGCCTAAACCAAAGATCCTGCGGGGCCAGACAGAAGGCTGCAGGGCCGGCAGCTCCCCCGCACTCTCCAGAGGGAGGGTCTGCCTGGTGCCTCTGCTGCCTCCAGACATTACCCCGGCAGAACTTTCTGGGCCCAACTGCAGCCCTTCCCAGCAGCCTCTCTCAGCACCCAGCTGCCAGGCTGTGCTGACTGTGCACCCTCCCCTCGGACACACCATGGGCCACCAGAGTCCCCTGACCCCCTTAGTGCCTGCTGCCTTATCTGCCCAGACGGCCTCTCCTCCTGCAGCCGGCACAGACGCAGAGCTGCTGGCTGCAGGAGTAGCACCAGCCGGGATCCCAAACCGGCCCAAGGAGCCGAACAGCTTGCTGGCAGGAGTCCAGAGAGCCCTCCAGGAGGAACTCTGGGGTGGTGAACACAGGGACCCGAGGTGGGGGACTCATTAACTGCAGTTCTCATCTGCTCAGCCTTGGTGCAGGAGTGGCCTGCAGCCATGTCGCCCCAGCCCAGGCCGTCCTCTCCCAGGGAAGTCTCCCTGTCCATCTGCTTCCTGGCCCTTCCCACTGCCGGGGGTCCACCCTTTGCCCTGCAGGAGGCCCCCAGGCAGTGTTTGCGTTCGTCAGCCACACTCTGGCATTTTGGCCTCGGGTTCAATCGAACGTTGCTTCCCCCTCCCATCCTCCACTGGAGGCGCCGAGGCAGTGGTGTGCACACCTGTGCGTGCATCTTGTGCGTGCACACGGTGCTCCGTGCAGCCACAGATCAGCCTCGGGAGCCCTGTTCCTAACTACCTGCCATTCTGACCCCAGCGCTGCAGAGGCTGGTTTCTGTTTTCCTGGAGTAAATATTGGCAGGTTTCATTTGGGGAGAACTCTGCCCTCTGGTCTAAGCTGGATTTACCCATGTGGATTCTAAAATTAAAGAAGTGAGTTGCTAAGGAAAGGTCCGTGGCTCCTCTTGGAAGGAGCTCGGTGGGGGCGCACTGTGGAATGTAGCCAAGCCAGCTCACATTGCCTCCCCGCCCAGACATCCTGGAGAAGATCCGACAACGTGCCCTTGAGGTTGTGGGGAGAAGACTGGGGAACGGGATTCCCAAATGGCCCCCTGAGGAGGAGCCGCACGCATTGCATTAGCCTCCCGCGCTGCCTCACAAAGTGCCACTGACTGGGCGGCTAAAGCAACAGGCAGTTACCGTCTCTCAGTTCTGGAGGCCCGAAGTCCAAGTGCCATCAGGGTTGTTTCCTTCTGCCAGCTGTGAGGGGGACCCGTCCCAGGCCTGTCTCCCTGGCTGAAGGTGGCTGTCTTCATGTTCACACGGCATCTGCGTACCTGTCTCCAAATTTCCCCTTTGTGTCAGGACACCAGCCTTGTTGGAATATGGCCCACCGTGATGAGTTCACTTTAAATCGATTCCCTCTCAGTAGACTCCCTCTCCAAGAAAGGTCTCATTCTGAGGTCCTGGGGCTTAGGACGTGACATATAAATTTGGAGAGGGGCACAGTGCAGCCTGTAGCACACGTAAGGGCTGGGCCAGTCTTCCTGGCTTTGTCTTGGGAGATGGCATGACCAGGTGTCACCAGGCCCACTTCTGTCCTGCTAACTGGAAGGTGCCTGCTCCCAGCCCCAGCTGATCCAGGGCGGTGCGCTGGAACCGGCATGCCTGCCGTTCACTCACCACAAGTCCTCCCTCGGGCGCAGCCAACCTGGTGTTCCCACCCAAGTCCCTTATTTAATTTGAGAAGTGCACATGTTGCCTGGGAAGGACTGGTCCTGCCCTGGGGAGCCTGGGATGCCAGTGCTGCGGCCCAGCGGGTCCCTAAAATCAGGGTCATGAGCCACACATGGAGCCTGAGTACCCCTCAGCTGAGCAAAGGACAGGTGGCCTTGCCTGGGGGCTCGGGGAACTGAACGCCACCTGTCCCTTGCTGCCCCCGTGGAAGGAGCAGGCTGCTGACACAGCAGAGGGGAGGGGGCCAAGGACAGACTGTCACGAAAGGGGCGTTAAGATGTGTTCAGCACCAGAATAAGGCCCAGGATGGCTGTCTGGAAACTAATACTCATAGGATTGTGCAAGTAGGATGTTGTTTAAAATAAGCAGGCTCTTCATTCAGCCATGCTTGACACTGAAGAACAGAAAAGTTAGAACCCACCCGGCCTGTGTGCTGGCCCCGGCCTGCCCGCCCTGCCTTGGCGCTGCCTGCTTCCGTCCTGCCTGGCTGGCCTCCTGTTCTCTCTCCTTTTGCTTCTCAGCAGGGGAAAGTGGTGCCAGCTCAGGGGGAAGCAGGCCGCGCGATGCCTTGTGTGGCACACTCAGGTGGTTCGGCTTTGTTGGCTTTACAGTCGTCACGCAAACTCTGTGCAGCAGGAACAAGTGAACGAGTGAGCCGGCAGCCCTAAGTAACTCGCTCACGGTTGCTTTGAATTGGCAGAGCCGGGAGGAGACCTGGGCTCCTCATCACATCCTCTCTTCCCCTGGGCACAGCTACTCCCAGCCTTTGCCCACTGTGACAGACGAGGACATTCAGGACTGAGCCTGGTCTAGTTGGTCTAGATGCAACTGGACTGCATAAGATGTTCAAAACATTTTTAGGAATGTGGAATATAATAAAATGAATGGCGAGAAGTTACGTGGTCTGCAGCTGCGTGCCTCCTGGCCTCTAGGGCCTGTCCACGGCCACAGTTGTTTACTGAAAAGCCTTCTAGAATCAATGATCTGGTGAAAAATCTATATGCAGTTTCAGCCTTTGGTACTGCGTCCATCTCCAACTACTGTACAGGGTCGTTTTGAAGGGGAAATGTGGTCACTTTGATGGGAGAAACTGGAAGACCTTTTTGAACTCAAGGGAGTTCTAGGGGTTGGGGTGGGGGGCAGAGAAGGCTCTGGGCCCGCCCACCACCATCCTGGACGCTCCTGGCTGGCCCGGGTGTGATCTTCCCTGTCTGCCAGCAGAGTCCCCAAGAGCAGAAAGTGTGAAGGTCCCACTTCAGAATGTGAAAAGGCCCATTATCTCCAGGCCACCCCCAGGGGTCTGGTGGTCGGAGGCCGGGGATGGGAGTGAGCGCAGGGCCACGGTTCACGGCTCCTTCTGGAGGGACTTGGCACGCTGGTAGACCAGCCTGCTTTGACCTTCTTGTGTGTCTGTATTTTAGATGTGGCTCCTAATACAAAACCCACAGTTGGGTTTTATTTTATAATCCATCGTGGCAAATTTTGTTCTTTATTTGGAGTCCTTTATCCATTTAAATGTAATATAATTACTGATATACTTAGCTTGAACATACTGCTATGTGCTTTATGTTTGTCCTACCTGTTCTGAGGGGTTTTTTCTTCTTTTCCGCCTTATTTTGTATTGACAATGTTGTGGGTGTTTTTTTTTTTAATCATTACATTTTCACCTCTACTAGAATCAAAATTTTCGAATTTGGGAGATGTGAGCCTATCTTTCTCAGAAATTGATAAAACAAATCAAGAAGAATATAAAAGATTTGAATACGCCAGTGAACGAAATTGGCCTGATTGCTGAGTGTACGGAATACTGCCCCATCGGACTCCTGAATATACATACGTCCTTCCCGAGCGTGCACAGAACATTTGCATTTACCGTATACTAAGCCCCAGAGCAAGTTTCAATAAATTTAAAACATTGGAATTATGTGGAGTACATTCTCTGACCATACTTTACCTTTTAAGGTAGAATTAAAAATAACCAGAAATGTTTATATATTCAAAAATGAGAATTATGATGCTAAAATAACCCGTTTGCCAATGAAGAAATTATAAAGAAAATTAGGAATATTTTGAACTGTAAGAAAGTGCACATATCAAAACTTGTAGGATAACGCTAAATCAGTACTTAGAAATGTATAGGCATAAATGAGTATGTGAAAAAAGAAAAAAAGACTAAGAATTCACAAGGAGGTTCAAATAGAACGGCAAAGGGAATCTAAAGAGAAGAAAAAGGGCATGTGAAGATGAGAGCAGAAATCACTGCAACAGCATACATGCGAAAGAGGCAGTCGACAAAGCCAAAAGTTGTTTCTTTAACAAAGCTAATAAAATTGACTGGCTTATGGTGACATTCACCAATGAGAAAAGAAAGCACAAATAACTAGTCTCAGGAATGAAAAAGGTGACATTACTACAGATGCTTCAGGCTATAGGAAGATAAGGTGATAGTATTAGCAACTTTTTGCCAAAAATTTGAAAATTCAACGTAAGTATAGTCTCAATGTGAGACTCTGTCTCAAAAAAAAAAAAAGATTCAAGAAGAAATATTAATAGAAAACCTGAATTATCGTGTTATCATTTTAAAAAATTGCATCAGTGATCAAACATCTTCCCACAAAAGAAACTATAGGCTCAGAAGACCTCACTGGTAAATTCTGCATTATATTTTAAGAAGAAATTATTTCAATAATACACGAACTATTGCAGAGAACAGAAAGATATGGGACACTCTTTGACTCATTTTATGAGATTAACATCACCTTGAAACCAAAACTAGAGGGCAGTACAAGAGAAGAAAATCACAGGCTAATCTCAAAACATGTATTAATACATAGAAGCAAAAATGCTCAACAAAATATGAGCAGACAATCCAGCAATATATAAAAAGAGTAAAACATCATGACCAAGCTGAGTTTATCTTTGAGATTCAAGAATGGTTTTAACATTTGAAAATCACCAGTGGTAACCCGCCACAGTGATAGTTTAAAGGGGGAGAATCATGTGATCATCTGTCACTACGGAAAGATCATTTGGTAAGAGCCAATACCCATAAATATTCCAAGTAAACTAGGTTGGGAGAGGAAATTTCTTACTTGGTAAAGATCATCTACCGGAGAAAAGGAAAGAAAAGAAAAGCTTATGGCCAATAGCATACTTAATGGTGACGGATCGAAGTGTTTCCTCATAAGAGGACAAAGAAAAGCAGGCCGGCTCTCACACTGTTATCTAGCCAGGCAAGGCAGGAAAAAAACATAAGAAACGAGGATGCTAAAAGAAGGGATGAAAGAGTCGTTGCTCCGTGATGTGACTCTTACAGAGAGAAGTGAGAGGAATCTGTAGATAAACTATAAAACATGAGTGTTGATGAGGTAACTGGTTAAAAACCAATATGCTAAAACTAAGTTGCGTATACCAACAACCAGCAGTTAGAAAATCAAAATTAATTAAAAATTTTCATTGATAGTAACAAATACTCAAGAATCTAGGGATAAATCCACAGAAGGTGTGTGTAGAGAAAACTATTGAGCACCTTTTATGATTTCCTTCATTCCTTAATCCTCACAGCAGCTGAGGTTCCCTCATCTTGCGAGTGAGGAAGCCGAGGCACAGAGATGCTAAGAAACTTGCTCAAAGCCACACAGCTGGTAGGTGATGGAGACGTGCTCTGAGCCGGCGTTGTGTGGCTTCAGAGCAAAGAGAGGCTCTAAAACTCGCAGAGCAAGAGTCACACTGAAAGCTGGACCTTCGAACGAGATTTGTACAGTCTGAGGCAATGCAGGGGGGAAGAAGAAAACATTATTTTCAAAATGACTAACGTGCAACATGTATTGTGCGTTACTTCATTGAATGGGTGCTCTCCCCCAGTTGTAGGGTCTTTGGATGAGGGCAGATGTACATTGTGTCTCTGGCACCAACACTGGGTCAGTTACACAGTAGGGTTCAATAAACGTGTGGAAGCTGAATAATGCTTTCATTTGGGTTGAAGACACAGAGAGTGGAAATGTTGGAATAAGTTCATCAAAATTTCCCAAGTGTGTATTGAACTCTTGGATTCTAATTGAAACTGAACTGGAACCAATGACACCTCAGGCTCAGCACTATGCCTCAGTTTCCTCTGTTGACAGGCCAGTCGTGCATCATTACAAGAGACAGAGCATCGCCCTACGGCATCTCTGTCGACCCTGCATGTCCTCAGGCACCCCTCTGTCCCCTCCGTTTTTCTGGCGTGGTGCTCATCTGGACTTGGATCTTTAGACGATGAAGGACAAGTTCCTAGGGCAACAGTTCTCTTCCCTGAGTGCACATCAGGACCACTTGGGAAAGGTTTAAGAAATCAGGGTCAGGACCCACTTACACAGATTCCAATTCAGTTGGTCTGGAGTGGGGCCTATTGGTGTCTGTCATCTGTTGCTCTGTGTGTGTGTGTGTGTGTGTGTGTGTAAACTCTTTATTGAGATTTAATAAATATACAGAAAAGTAAACATTCCATTGGTATATTTTTAAGTTTCCAGGAGATTCTAACGCACAGTCAGTAGTGAGAACCATTCCGTTTGGCAAAGCTGTAGAGCAATCGAGGTTTGTCTTTAGGGCTTTTCCAGCTGTTGCCTTCAGCCGCCCTCCCTGCGTACCACGAGGAACTTCTGCATCTGCCCTCAGCGGGCAACATGTGATGCTTTTTCCATGTTTGTTCCATTCCAGAGGATTTCAGAGTGCCAGGAGCCCAAGGGCAGTGGCCGTAGCCCCAGGTGGGACAGGGAGAGGGACCACAGGAGCCTAAAGACAGGTGGGTTGAGATCTCAGGGCAAGGAGGCCATGCGTGTGGCAGCCCCAGATTCCAGGGTCCCAGCTGAGAATCATCACATTGGCCTTTTCCTCCCCTCCACTCCCCACCAATAACGAAACTTACCTGGCTCTGAGACCCAGTCCCTTAGGAAATTCTCAACTAGAGAACTAGTTAAATTAGTCATTCTTTGTAGTCTCCATACAAAGGAAAAATTTTATAAAATTTCGTAATGAATATTTTGTAAATAAAGGTACATTTAGCTACAGTTTCCCATTTTCCCTATGTATGGTGGCTTTTGGGACACCCTGTATTGCCCCCTTCCAGGGAATATTTGCATTTTACCAGAAGCTCAATTGACTTTTGTGCTGCTGCGAGCAGAGCAGGAGGCTATTATTAGTCTGGGATGTGTTTCCTCATCCATCAAACCACACCGAGCCACTCTCGGTCAGACCTAGGGCGGAGTGGCAGGACCCGCATTTCTGGAATTCCTACTTGAGAGGGGAAGAGCTGGTGGAAGAGTCTCCAGTTCCAGGGCCTGGCGCCATCTGCTGGGAAGGAGACACAATCACTATCAAAGCTGCGACTGGCAGCATAAAGGGGCTGAAAGGAAAGCTGAGAAGCCCTAAAGTCCACCCTTCCTGTTCCTAAACATAACTTTCAGGACCTCTGCAAGGATCCCAGTCTTGTCTTTGAAGCCATCTTCTGTATGTTACTGGATGTGGGGTGAACATGTGCCTTGCTGTTGCCAGACCTCTTGTCCCAAGGCAGAGCGTGGTCCTGCAGCACCTGCTGGGATGGGGGACAGGGTGGCATCCTTCAGACACTCCCCGTCCACCGCGGAATCAAGTCTCCGCCTGACCCCCACTCAGAGCCTTCCATGAGCTGGCCTCGACTTAGTCGAACAATCTCCTCACTCCGCTTTTTCTCTGGAACTTGTATGTCACCAGCCTGATCGCCCCCTATTCCGTATGTGTGCCTGACCCACCATCCTTCCTTGCTGTTCCCCCGCCGGAAATACCTCCCTCAAATACCCAATTTTATTTGACAAAGTCCCACTCAGTTGCTGCCTCCGCCACGATTCCTGCAGTCAGAAGTGGTAACGGTAACAGCAATGACAGCTGACATCTATTAAACACTTACTACATCCAAGAACAGTGGTAAGGACTTCTAAGGCATTGAATCTTCACAGCAACCTTAAAAGGAAAAGTTTGGCATCCCCACTTTACAATTTCAAAAACTGAGCATCAGAGGAGTTCAGGAGGTTGTCCCAAATTGCGAATCTAGGAAGTCGTGGAGCACAAGTTAAAATCCAGATCTAACTTGGGTCCCAGTTATTTCCTGGCTACTCTCTACCCCCTTTAGTTAGTTTCGCTTAAGTGTTTCTGTGTCACTATATTGTTTCGCGTTTGATAACTCTGGACAAGATTCCGTGCAACGGAGGCACCATACTTTAGACATCTTTTGATTGTTTGACACTTGGTTGGCAGTCAACATCTTTGCGCCCTTGGCTCTTTTCCTGTTTTGAAATCCCCGGAAATAGGGTTTACTGAGTGTGTACATTGTAGAGATCTGGACAGGGAATGCCAGAAATTGCTTTCCAAAGAATTTTGCCATTAGCCATATGGTAGCCATATTAATTTTACAAATTATATCATATAATGAAATTGATTTTTAAATTTAACTTCAACACCACAGAAAATGTGAAAGAATAGAACAGCGAACATCCATACACATACATTATCTATAATTCACTAGTTGTTAATATTTGGCCATAGTTCCCCCCTGCCCCACCATGTGAGGACGCAGTAAGAAGGTGGCCGTCTGCAAGCCAGGAATCAGGCCCTCGCCGGGAATCCAACCAGCTGTCACTTTGATCTTGGACTTCCCAGCCTCCAGAACTGCGAGAGAATTCATTTCTGTTGTCGTTGAAGCTACCCAGTCTATGGTACCTTGTCCTAGCAGACCAAGCACACCGAGACGAAGCCTCAGTTTAACTGTTGAAGAGGCTAGAAAACATGGGCAATGCCTTATCTGCCATTCTCAAATATTAGGAGGCAACAGCGCTAGTCACAGAATGGTGCGTCCAAAGGGTTACTGCGTGCTGGGCGCTGTTCGAAGCATTTCACTCGTGTTGATTCATTCACGGCTCTCACAACAGTCCCATGGGCAAGTGTGTTGCTATTCTGACCTTCATTTTATGGATGCCGTAGAGCCCTCCACCCTGGGTTACTGGACCAGCACATAGTGAAGCCGGGATGTAAACTGAAGCAGCAGGTTTTGCATCCTTTCCGAGCCTCAGTTTCCTGTTCTGTGAGTACAGTGGTATCTAACCTAGAGATGTCACTGTGTTTCCTGAGATGATCCACATGAGGGCTCCCTGCTGGGTCTGACACGTGCGGGGTGCTCCAGGAACACTAAGTGTTATCATCTAGAAGGAACTTCCCTCAGCCCCCTCTCATCCCCTTGGAACTGGAAAAAGTAAATTTCAGACAAGTCGAAAGAAATCCCTCTGTGGTGAAAGGTGGGACTTAGGCTCATAATGTCCTACAGTGTCTTAGAAATCATTGCATCCAGGGTTGGTCAGCCCAGCTGCACCTCAGCACAAAGTGGGTGCTCTTGTGGAGCACACAAACGTCCCATGCCGGCCCCCCGAGACTTGCGCCAACAGTTCTGGGCCAGCCCGGGGGTCTGCTTTCCCAGCAGGCTTGCCGGGTCCAGGGCTCCGGCGACACTCTTCTGTCTTCCATCCAGCTGATCTCACTGGTCTCCTCCGTCCTCCTCACTGGCATGTCCCCACCCAGGAAACCAGCTTGCCCCTCTCCAGGGCCCGAGGCCTCTGAGGTAGCTTGACTTACTTGACAAAAAGCTTTCCAAATTTATTACATTTCACATAAATTCAATTAAAAGTGGGTCTCCTTTGGGAATTAGACTTCGTGTTATATCACTGCTCCCTGTGAACAGAGATGGGGCCAACAAGGTATAAGCTACTCAGAAGTTATGTGAGCTTGAACCCTGGACAATGGGACCTCCTCTCACATGTGCCCCACTGGAGCAACATCCCCCAATGCCTACATGTGTCTCTAACGGGCACCTTTTCTCCTAAAATCCTCCCAGCCTCTCTTCAGTCCTGCTTAATTCTGTCAGTACCACGGTTCTCCACTTTGGGACTTTCCACCTCTACTGTGACCTCTGTTTATAGAGCTGTCCCAATAAATGGAAGAGAAGATTCTGGAACACTGATGTAGGAGGACACACACATGCACATACACGTGTCTTCTTTCCAAGGCTGCCCCTTGTGAGTATTTGAACTTGCTCTCAGGCACACAGCAGTGCTGACGGGGGGAGCCCGGGTGGGGGCGGCCCTCACTGCACTTGATGTGGCCACTCCACCTGCTCCAGCCAATCCCTGCTCTGTCACTCAGGACCCCTGAAAGGTGCAAGCTCCTAGCCCTGGGGGATCTCCATTTTAGATTAAGAAATTGTGAGTTTAGGACTCTGGCATTTATCTTGATGAAACTAAACCTACTATGGAGGGCAGACTCTAGGGTGCCCCTGTGGCCCCCTCTGCTTGGTTTTCACTTGTTTGTATACCCCCTTCTCTTGAGCATGGGTGGGACCTGTGGACCTAAGCCACCGGCTGTGGCAAAGGTGATGGGTGTCACCGCCGTCATCACTTCACATTACGTAAGGCTCCATTGCACTAGCAGAGAGTCTCTTTGCCGGCACGATGGGGTAAGTGCCATGTTGGGAAGCCCTCGTGGCAAAGAACCTCAGCCACACCAGGGTCTGAGGACTGCAGCCCCCAGTCCTGCAGCCACAGGGAAACGAATTCTGCCAACTCAAATGAGTTTAGAGCAGATTTTTTTCCCCAGTCGAGCCTCCAGGTAAGGACACAGTTTGGCTGACACCTTGATTGCAGCCTTGGGGACCTGGCTAAGCTATGCCTGGATCCTGACCCACGGAAACTGGTGAATAATAAGTGTCTGGTGTTTTAAGCCACTAAATTTATGGTAATTTGTTGCACAGAAATAAATAATACAATTACATATGTTAATATATTTATCTTTATTCTGTTATTAAAAGAAATACATCATTATAGAAAATATGGAAAGGGGGAAAGTATAAAGAAGAAAATAAAAATTGCCTACAGCATCTCATGGTCCTGTCTGTGTGCCGGGCAGTGTGCAATGAGCTTTCCTGTGCCTGACTCGCGCGCACCCTGAAAAGGTGGCCGGAAGAGTGTAAAAGGCTTGTCTGGAGTCACACAACTAGTAACGGCAGTAGACACAGGACGCAAACCAACGTCTGTCCGAGCGTATGCCCAGAATTTTAACCCACTGTGTCAGAGGGTCTCGACATTTTCGTGTCTGAGGCGCACACTTTCAGACTGAATTTGGCAGCAGGCTCAAAGAATTTTAAGATTTGAAACAACATCACCCAAATCTGGATTTAAAAAAAAAAACATACTCATGGTTACATTTTAGCAATGTTTCAGGGAGTCTATAAAGGTATCCAGCTATCATGCTATTTATTTCGTGGCCTTTCCTTTCTGTGTTGCTGTTTAAATAGAATGATTTTTGACCAGGACCACATTCTCATTTAGACTCTTGAAGCAAACTTCATGTATTTTCTAGGAATATTTCTTTGACATTGGCTGACTTTTTGCTAGATCAATTACTTCTCCCTGGCAGTGAAGAGTCCCTTAGTTAACCCAGTGTTGCCTGACTGGCTCTGTTAAATGATAGCCACACAAGCTGACACTTACTGACATTTACTGTATGTGAGCACTTACCGCACGCGAGTTACAACAATGATGTTTAATGAGGACCTATGTTGGAAATATTCCAGAATAGTCCTCCCCTTGATCGATTTCATAAATAAGATTTAAAGATTTTTCAATTGACTTTAGCTAATATTTACACCCGGAATGTGCCAGGCACTGTGCTTCAAGAAGCTGGCCAAAGTAGGGGAGCAAGCGATTTATCGGGAGGTAGCTCCCGGGAGAGATTAAGAAGGAAGGAGGCAGTTTCGGGCATGACGCACATCTGAGCTGCGGGCAGGAGAGCAGGATCGTGCAGGTGGAGCCTCAGACTGGTGCACAGAATCTCAGCCAACCCAACAGGGAGCTCTGAGCAGAGATGGCCTGCTGGATGAGTGCTATTCTGGGTAGATACAGGCCTAATACCCGGCCATGTCCAGCCATTAGCAGGGGACTTCCCGGGCGGAGCATGGCCTGGGCTCACAAGCCAAAGTGGACCATGAAGGCACTGACAGCTTCGGGCCGTCAGCCCACTGCACCCCTCACAGCTGAACAGCACTGAGTTTGGAAGGGAAATTCAAAGGCGCATCTCCATGCTTGCCATAGAAAGGCAGCGATACAATTTTGCCTCCGGAATGCCAAGAATCTATGGCTCGTCTGAAGGCAATAAATGTCCCCTCCATCTCTCCTTCCTGCTTTCGTCTGGGGTCAGCTCCATTCTCCCTCGTTGAAGACCTACCTCATCCACATGATAAGAAATATGGCCTGTGAAAACTCCCGTGTTTTACTTTTTATGGCTTTGGCTACCCAAGAGAGTCTGACTCAGGCTTTCTGGAACAAAGTTCAAAATCCTGGGGAAGCACTCCAACCACCCCAGCTTGGGTCGGGTTCCCACTCCTGGACCAATCAACTGGTCTGTGCGGGTACAAGGCAGGACCACACGGGGGTGCAGCAGTCTCAGCCATGCTGGTGAGGCAGGAAGGATAAGGGGGTGCCTCTTCCAGAAGAACCGCAGTGCTGAATGCATAGACGTTAGATGTCTATTCCAAGTGATCTGCACATCTTGCCTCCGTTTCCTCACTCCAATTCCCCCTTCAACCACTTGCAATCTAAGTGTTGCCCCTTCACACTACCGAAACAGCTTTCTAAGTGACCACCAGTGATTTCATAGTTGATCTGACCATCCTCTGGAACACTCCATAGAACAGTTGCTAATGCAGACCTGGTTCTAGTTACAGCGCCCCCTGCTGTAGACATTTGGGTTCTTCTGTCCAGCCTGGGAGCCTGGGAACTCCCATTTCTCCCGTAAACAGGTGCAGAGCATGACACTCACAGCAAAACTGTGTAATCCCAACCCCCTGATCATAGCAGACCAAACCCAGATAAACTCAACCTTAGCTTAGCCTTAGCTTGGATTCTCTTTCCAGGAATTTGGAATTGAGAAAGTCAGTCAGTCGTTCGAATTACTGCAGCAGTAACTGGTCCATGTGAAAGCTGGGGATCAGCCACTTTCACCGTGCTCTGTGAGTGAAGAAACAGGAAGGCTGGTCTTCAGGGAGAAAACTGCCCATTTGGTGGGTACCCCTGGGAGAAAGTAGGGATTTGGAGCAAAGCAGCAGAGAAGCCGCTGGAGAGACTTCATGCAGGGGAGGGGGCACTGCCCTCAGTAGGGAGCGGTGAAGCCTCACGTGGCCCCACACAGGGAGCAAGTGACTTAGAAGAACTCACCAAACACCCCGTGAGAGAAAAAGTCACTATTCCAGCAGCGTCCTGCCACACAGAGGACACCTGCGTCAGGTGATGACAACACTGGTCAAATGAGATGTTTTCTCCTTCCCCTCCACTCTGTTGACCCCTGGGGACCCAACTGGGACCCAAGGGGTGAGGACGAGGAGTGGAAGAACAAGGCGGAGACCACTGCGACCTGGGCCTCTTTTCCCATCAGAGCAGATGTGTTGATCAGCCCCCAGCGGGATTGGAGAGATGCTTCGAAGTGTGTGAGATATTGAGGTTTGGGGTTAGAAAAGGCTGGACTTTTTAATAACTGAAGATGAGACTACTCAAACACCCAGGGTATGTCAGGATCTACCTAACACACGGCCCAGGAGTGAGTGTGGGAGATTGCTGATGAAGGTGGCCAAATCTTCTCCCGCCCCCGTGCGCTCACTACTTTGCCCTGTGACTTTGCTGCTGTTCCCACCCAAGACTATCTTCCCACCTCTTGAACCTTGTGAGGCTTGTGATATGGTGCGAATTCTGGAGCCAAGGCCTCAAGAGGCCCCTGCAGTTCCTGCTCCAGCCCTCTCCTGGGCCATCTTCCTGGAGGCAGAGAGGGAGCCCTGGGCAATAGCTAGCACCAGCCGCCAGACATGAGAAGGGGCAGTCTTGGACCACACAGGTCTAGTCCAGCCACAAGAGCTATAAGATGACAATTGCACGGAGGACCCAGGTGAGACCAGCCGAGGACACTCAGCTGAGCTCAGCCCAAACGGGTACCGCACAGAACCGTAAGCAAATACAGGGCTGTCGTTTTAAGCAGCTCAATTTGGGAGTGATTAGATACACAACAGAAAACTGATAACGGGGGAAGGCCGGTCTGACAGGATGGGTTTGAACGTGATCACGGAAGAGAAAAGTAAAGTTGCTTCCTCCTTGCCACCCACCAAGTCCAGCTCATTTAATTAACCAGTTACATTTACAAAAGGCAGATCCCTGCAGCGACACTGGATAGATTCTAGATATTTTCCCCAGCTATTCTCAAGCGCCTAAGTACCTACTTGATTTAAATTAGACGACTGGTGTTTCTGACTCTCCCCTTGTCCGTCCAGCAGTGTTTCCCTTGGGGAGTCACTTCACAGAGCTGTGGAAAGCTCGGAAGACCCCTCCTGAAGGCTGGCTGGCGGTAGCCAGCACTGGCCCCCAGAAGGCTGCTGCCACTCAGGGCTGAGCCGCAGCCGTGGCCTTGACTGGGGAATAGAAGTGGGGGCGAGGGGTGAGCTACCACTGCTTTGTTTCCTTCCTGAAACCACGTGGAACGCAGCAAAATGAGACATAAAGCTGTGCAGGCTGTGGGGCTGCAAAACGCAAAGCTTCCCGTTAGAACGCGCTACACGGCGGGGCATGAGCAAGGGGCCGGCTCTCGGCTCTCGGAGTGCAGAGTGCGGGCTCCTGCCGCCACCCGGCAGGCCCTCCTCCACGTGGAATCCAGCCTCCAGGCCCAGCCAGGCGGCTGAGCTTCAGTCCGGGCTGGGCGGCGAGGATGGGGGGCTTCTATGGGGTCATTGTTAGTCCCGATCTGGTCCCCAACAATACCCCGTCCTCGCCAGCCTGCTGAGCAGGAAGGGGGACACAGAGGCAAGGTGGGGGGTTCCTCTGGCCTCACAAGCTCTTCTTGTGCTAGGGGCAGCCCAGGCACAGGGTCACAAGGAGAACCGGAAACCGGCTGGCAGGGCCTGCCTTGCAAAACCACGGATTTCCTGTCCCTGCCTCCCACTCTTCGGTCTTCTTGGGAGCCCCTTTCCTCCTCGAGGCCTCTGTTCTCTCATTCGTAGGTAAGAGCAGAGGTCCTTAAACCAGCTTGGGGCATGATGAAAGAGCACAGAGGGGCTTACGGAGAGGCGCCCATGCACTCTCCGAAATGATGTGCCGGCTGTGATTTCTGTCATTGCTCTGCTATAAACATCTTAGCCAAGTGCTTGGGGTCCACAAAAGGTTAGGAGCTGCCGGACTAGGAAATTCCCAAGCCCGCCTGCACTACACTAGCGTTCCTGCCTTCCCTTTCTGTGCCCTCTCCCAAGCTGTGGCGCTCTACTCTCTGTTCAGTCTGTGTAGCTGCCATCTCGTCTGATGCACACGCTCTGTGGGCTACCAGAGAGGGTCTGCAGTGACGGTCGACAAAGGTGCAGAGTACAAGAGGCTGTTGAAGTGCGGGTGGGGGGAGGTACGTGAAATGTAGCAGACGTCTAACTTGTGCCCTTGCGTCGGAGCAGTAGCTCTAGCTTTAAGCATCCGGCGGCCACGAGGAAGAAAATGGATTGCTGAATTTATTAACACTGTGGGATTTGTATTTTGCTGTCACCACGACTTAGCCCAAAGCTATAACTTGGAAAATGTGGGTTTTAGGCACTAAGATTATCTACCAGAGGACAGATTTTGAGATGGGTAGGCCTTTTAAAGGCTCTACCAACTACACAACTCAACAGATATGTCACGAGCGCTCACGTGTGCCGGAATCTGGGAATACAAAGACAGGGAAACACGCCCTCGAGCTGCTCCCAGTGGGACTCGAGAGATGAGGCTCCGGCTGCTGCAGGAGTCTAACCTTCCTAAACCTCAGTTTCCTTACCCGTGAAATCAGGACAGCAACCCCCTCACCAAGGGGGCTTAGGAGAATTAAACAGGAGCCTGGGCCGCAGGAAGCACTTGGCTAGTCTTAGGCTTGCATAAGACACACCAACAACCGGAGGTCACATCTGACAAAGCCACAGACAGCGGCCCGGAGAGCTGGAAAACACAGATTCTTGTGGGCTGGGGTGGGGAAGGCCAGTCCCAAGAGGTGGCCCCCATCTGGGCTTAAAGAATAAGCAGGATTTAAAAGGGGAGTTAGGGCCTGGTGTGGTGGGCTCCCGCCTGCAATCATAGCACTCTAGGAGGCTGAGATGGGAGGATTGCTTGAGCTTAGGAGTTCGACAACAGCCTGAGCAAGAGCAAGACTCCGTCTCTACTAAAAACAGAAAAATTAGCCAGGCGTGCTGGTGTGCACCTGTAGTCCCAGCTGCTCAGGAGGCTGAGGCAGGGGGATTGCTTGAGCCCAGGAGTTTGCAGTTGCAGTGAGCTATGATGACGCCACTGCACTCTAGCTTGGGAGACAGAATGGGACCCTGTCTCAAAAATAAAATAAAATAAAATAAAATAAAACAAAACAAAATAAAATAAAAGGGGAGTCAGGGCAGGTGGGCACATCATGATGGGGAAACCAAGAGAGGAAAGGGGAGGAGGCAGGAAGACCACAGCCTGTTTGAGACACAACAATATCCCTCAGTGTAAGTGAGGGTTTGTACCCAGGAGGTTTGCAAAGTGAGTTTAAAACATTTGTCTGGGCCAACCGCAGAGAACCTGGAGTTACAACAAACATTCATTGTGTGCTGGCGAGGCAGTGGGTGCCGTGCTCCATGCCAGGGAAGCTGGCGACCCCCAGAGGGAGACAGACACACTTTTAGCATAATGTGACACATGTCCACCGCTAATGAGTCTGGGTGTTAAGACAAACAAAAGTCTCCAGGCTGGGGAGTAACAGGCTGCAAGGAAAACTAGCCTAACAGTTGGAGGATAAATTGGAAAGCAGGAGTTAGGGAGGAGAAGCTGGAAGCCAGAGGCTGGATAGGAGAAGGTACAAATGGTCCAGGTTGTCCACAAGCCTGGGCATGAGTGGATGGTGCTCAGAGCGCCGGGTGCAGCGTTGGGAGTAGTTATCTGGAAAGGACCAGAATGTCATGGAGTGAGGTCCATGGTTGTGGAGAGAAAGGATCCTGAGGACACAGGCTGCTCTGGCGACAGTCGGCTTCATCCGCCAAAATACAGCCCTCTGGGGAGAAGCCGAGGGGAGCAAGGGTGCAGTCTCAGAGGCCCTCCTCAAAGCCTCCAGTGAAACCGTGAAAGAAGAAATCCCAGTGAGAGGAAGGGGGCGCTGGGCCCACAGGAATCCTGTCCCCTGGACTGGAGGGGAGCCCTGGGTCTGGCTTCTGTAGAGCCTGAAATAGAATCCAATTTGCGATGCCCCTAATGATGTTATGTAATGACATTACATAAGCCC